>OMNM01027191.1:1257-12152 GCA_900302745.1 Parablennius parvicornis | reverse complement strand
CTGATCTGTGATGCCTCATCTATGATGCAGAAATCAAACTGGCGACGGGTGAAAATAGGATGCTTGATGCCCATACAGGTGGTCGCCACCACCAGCTGGAGGGAGAGAAGAGAGAAAGAGAGAGAGAGAGAGAGAGAGAGAGAGAGAGAGAGAGAGAGGCAGAGAGAGGTTTGTTTGTATTCATAGCAACAGCACCTATCCTTACTGCTATTATTCCTGCGAGAAGCGGGTGAAGAAACGCATCTTTCCAGACGCAGCGCACCGACTGACGCTAGAGTACCAGAGACTTTTTTTTTTTAAACACTGTCTGTGGGTCCACCTACGGGCATACGCACCTCCTTTAAATCCAAAAGCTCACCTTAGTCTGCTTCAATACACTCTCATGGATATATTACTACATTTTAAGTAGCTGATTTGCATGTTGTTGATGTATTTTTTGTATCATATTAATAATCAATATTTGATTCTTGTTAATACTTTTTACTAGTTTAGTTACTTTTATAGTTACTTTTATTTATTCCACTGTCGACATTGAATGGGTTAGACCTTTCCTCAAGATCTGCCTCTCAGGTGTCTACAATTTCAACAATGTTTAAATGGTCCAAATACTATATTAGAAGTGTCAGACATATTTTGTGACATTTGTTTCAGTTTTAACCATGACAAGCATACAGAAAAACTCTGAACATCAAATATCTAAAGTGACTTCCTGATGAGTGACGTTTATGTTAGAGTTTTTACAACTCTACACAATGTTTGATATGAAGATTACAGGGGGGCTGGTTCCTTTTGCCACCTTGGAATTTACACACCTAATCACAATTCGTTCACTCAATTATAAATATTTTTGAAGAAAAACACTCAAGTGAAAGTACAAAGTACTCAAGGTATCATTTACTTTTCAAACAGTGTTGCAATGTCAATGATAAGTATTAAATTCAATTTATCTACATAAAATACTTATGTTTAAGCACAAATCTACACAAATAACCAAGTAAGCTTTCTGTAGCAGCGACTATGGGTATTAGTTATGTTAAAAAAAAAGTGGATATAAAGCAGAAGTTATTTTCTTTTAAAGAAGTATACTTCTTTCATACGTGTATGCAGACTAAAGAGTTTGGATTTTATTCAAATTATACTTGTACAATTTATGGAACACAAGAGAGGTCAATATCAACCAAATAAATTGATATTTCATGGTCTACATCCAACTGTACCACTACGTGTCCAAAATTTGTTGTATGCACACTTTTCTGATAAAAGTCATTTGTGTTGTCCAATGGACACATTAAAAATCCGACTCCTTTGACAGAGGGAAGTCCTCTTATATTCACTCTCACACCTTTACACTTAAAAACAAAACCAAAAAAAAAACAAAAACATATAACGTTTAGTTGCAGATATTTTAAATAACTAAATCCATGGAAGCATGTTGGATTTGCCGATTTGCTTTGAACGTCAAGCCAATGAAGCTCAAGTAGTGTGCAGGGAACCCCACTTTCCTTGGAAAGACAGAATAATGTATTAATTCATCTGAGGAAAGCACATAATCTTTTTGTATGTAATGGTAAAAAGCACCCTTACTTACACAACACAATGCATTCATAAAGGTACAAAAATTAATTTTCTGGCAGCCTCTTTTGATGGATCCCCCCCAAAAAACATTTCTATTTAAAGGCCCTCAACAGTGACATGTGATTTTCACCAGTTACTGCAACACGTGTCTGAATTTAAATATGAGTTTAGTAGCTGAATTGTGAGACTTTATATTTTTCCAAGAGAGATGGTTAAGTAAAGCTTTGGAAGACAGGTTAATCCGTGTTAAAGCACTGGATTGCAACATATGAAGCTGGGTTTTTTTTGTGTGTAACTATATCTTACAATTAAAATGTCAAAATAGCATTCTTGCAATGATATCACTGACTCCTTTGTTTATGGAGATGGTACATTAGTTGTACTGTAAGCAAACCAAATTAAGCTTCATCCGAGTCTTTTTTTTCTGTCACTCTCTTGTTTGAAAAATACAATATCCCAAAGGATTACTGTAATGAAAAGTCTGTAGGATGGAGAGAGAGAGAGAAAAAAAAGCTGCCTTACCTGCCAGCATTAAAACATACAGCTCAGTGGTGAGTTTGAACTGGGTTCAGGCACTGTTTGCACAGAGCTAGCGAGCTAACACAAACCTCTCTATCCAACATAATTAGACACATTGACTCAAGAGTTCAGTGCGAGAGCAAACAAAGCGCTCACTGCTGATCCTGCTGCATCAGGATCTTGTCTGTTAGGCATGTCAACAAACACGCCATCATTTCAACAGGACGCATGCACTGTAAATGTCTGTTTGTATCCTCGTTCAAATTCAAAATTGCATGTACGCAGAGAGCTTTGGTTGGCAAACAAAGCTGGTGGGAAAAAATGTAGACTACGACGACACAAGAACTTTGTGACTAGGAAGCATATCCTGTTGCGCAACAAACACACATATTATTTGATATATCAACTATAGATACCTCACTTATTAGAATTTCAAACTGGAATGCATCGTCTTTCAACTTACTGCTGCGTGCGGACGAGAAATGGCATTAAACCAACTCTGTTTGCACTACAGCTCCCGTTCTTGAAGACCTGCTTCCTCCAGCAGGTAGGAACACAATAGAAGCCATGTCACTATAGCCTTATTCTTTATGATGAGAAATAATGGTTTTGAAAGTGATCCTGAAAACAAAAGCCCGACTTTGACTTTGACAGGCAGAGGAGGGAAAGAGAGAAAAGAGATAAAGGAAGAGAAGATGACACCACTGTATAGTGTGCTCTTTTCCCCCAACACAATGAAGTCATGGCCATTTAGTAATTCACACCAAAACACTTGTATGCAATATCTTGATGCAAGACCATCAGTGCAGACCAAATGTAGTAATGGGTAAACAGCAAGATGCAATGCCTCAAATACAATGAATCATTCCTACTCCAACACGGTTTGTGATTAAAAGACATCAGTGAGAATCAGATGTGGTGAGACTGAGGTAATGTTATCGTATCAGAAAGAATAGCTGTTGAAGTCTTGTATCCCAGCATTCGAGAGGTATAATATTTTCCCTGTCATTTACATCTACAAGCATTCCAAAGGGCTTGTCTTCATCATGGATAAAGTGTGGACATCTTGACGCCTACCTGAAGACGCACATTCAAAACACCCATTGTTTTAAAAGTGAGCTCAAGTGTTGTCTTTGGCCGTTCTTCCAGTTTCACTTCTCAAACATGTAACTATTTTTTAAATAATAGTGGCATAGCTGACTTAACCTGTGCTTAATCTCTTTAAATAGGAGGTAGGATACTTTATAGGCCAGTCACGGAGAAGGGAGCATAAATAAGTCGTACGAATGACAAACAACTGTGCACGTGTTAGTCCTCCCCCAGTCAAGTCCCCCCTTCCTGGAAAGCATCCAAGTGAATATGAGTATCAGCGGATCATAACTCCAGATATTGAGGTTTTCACTTCTCTCTTCCAGATGCTGTTCGGTAATTAAAAAATAGCTTTCATTCTTTCTTTAATTCTTGAAAGCTGAGTCAAGCTATGCTGATTCTCAGAGCTCTCACTCCCTCCACTTCATCTCACTTTTGCCTTAACACAATTATATACGTAGGGACTTTCTGTCTGTTTTGTCCCTCGGCATAAACGTGAAACAGAACCAAGATTCAGTTGAGTTCTTTAGGGAACTTACCTCAAGCTGCACCAGCAGAAAAGGCCCTAATTCATGTTGCCCATTGTTTCAGTGTGTGGCACCTGAGCAGCTGTAGTTTTTTTTCTTTCTTTTTTTTTTAATCGTATACAGTTAATACCTCATCTTAGAAAGGATTTGAAGACTTTTTGCAACACAGAACCGGTATATTTGAAAAACAATCCATAATGAAAAAAATATGTAATCTAATCCAAGGTCAACGTATAGCATTGGGCATTTGACTTAATACATAGATTAACCATAACAATATGACCAGTGGTATACATGTTACCACATGCTGGTGTGTTGGATGTATTAGGCACCATTTTGTCCTCAAAGTTGATGAGTTTGATGCAGGAGAAATGGGAAAGTCTGAGCATTTGAGTGCATCTCCAAAGCTACAGCTCTTGTGGTACAATGAAGTAAAAGAAAAGAACAGACGACAGGTTCATTGGTGATCGTCCTTCAGTGTTGCACATTTGGGAATTTGCAGAAGTTGATGGTGTGGGCGACAGCAAAAAGTGAAGAAACACAATATCAAGCGGGTGGTCATAATGTTATGGCTGATTTGTGTATATGAAAACATCTGTTCAAAGATCATAAACAGCTCTCTGGGAATGTTGCAGGAATGATCACAATCTTTGAAGGCCTAAGGTGAAAGTCTGCAAATTGCGTTTTTTTCAGGATGAGTAGTGGCCCGAATCCCAAAGACATGCAAGTGACATCACAAAGAGAAAACCAGTGAAGTCAATGTCTACTTTTCTTTCTCAAGATGAAATATAAGAGTATTGTACTCTATAGAGAATAAAAATGGTTTCATGTATTTTTGACACAATTAAATATAAACAGATCTATTTATTTTATTTTTTAGTTTTTTCATTGATTTAAATTCATGAAAATGTAGTGTAGATATACAGTCAATGTAATAAGGATGAGGATTACTGATAACCATTTTCAGGCCACAGAGAGACACACACCTGTTATGGATATGATCTGGATATTCACCACCAAGCAGCTCCATCAGTATGACTGATCACAGAGGCAGAAAGCAGCTACGATACTTTTCAAGATGGAATAGTTTGGATTTAGTTTTCCACGGAGTGACCGTACAGCTCGATAGGTTTCGTTGGCTCTTCTGCTGTGTGATGGTATGCATGTGAAGGATGTTTTGGGGCGTCGGGGGCTTTTGTGCTTGGACTGTCAGCCAACCTACGATAGCCGGACGAGGCTGCGGCGAGGCTGGGATGCAACCAACACACACCGAGCTTTCATCACGTCGTAAAGTTTAGTGGTGGGCTTTTGCTGGGGTAGGAAAATGTGGTTGAGGTACACGGTGGTGGTCGTGGTCATGTTGCAGGGCTCGTGTGAAGTGAAACGGGTTCAGGAGGGGAGGCAGAGAGGGGTAAAGTCAGCGAGAATCAGACTGCGAGGGAGGAGAGAGAGCTCCTGCCGGGCGGCAAGCTGTCCAGCCTTTGCCTGCCCTGGGATTCCTCAGCAGCCTTAAATATGCCAGTTATTTTTAACCGGCGACGTAACAGAGCCCAGCGCCGGCCCCCTCTGTTACAATATTTCCTTTCTGACAGGAGGGGAAATGGAGGGGAGCCACACTTCCTGGTCACATGATGCAGCCCAGTCGGCCGAATATGACGGGGGAGTTAGGGGAAGAACGAATGAGGGAAGGAGAGGCAGCTCGGTTGGCTGCTCCACAGCTCACACCAGCCCACACATTCACTCAGCACCTCCTCTCCCCAAAAGTTTAACTCTCTCAGCTGGCCAGATGAGGCGTCAGATGAGGCAGTCTGTTTTAATCAGATGCTCAGACGTCAGAAGCCAGAGCGGTACTGGAGCAGTGATTGGTGTGAGTGAGCAGCGGAGGAAATTAGAGTGTGGGTACAGCACATCGGCAGACAGAGGGCTGGGGGGGAGGGAGGGCCCTGTGACGTCAGGTCAGGGACCCACCAGGATTAGAAGCCTCTAAAAAGAAAAGGCCCGGGACTGGGCTGCCAGAGCTGGAGAGAATGTGTTTCTCTGTCTGCCCGACATGGGAGAATCAGGGACTTACCATGAGCTCACCTTGTTGACATACAGAGAACTTGGACTGCTTCGTGGCTCAATCTAAGACCCGAGATCGGTGCCAACTTCACATCACGACTTGATTTGCTTCTCATTCACAGCAAATACATCAGAATCTAATAGATTAGCGAATGTGCTCCTACTTATTTAGGTGAAACTAAGTTTACTCTTTGACAAACATCACAAATTTGATCAGACCTTGTTTTCCCACTGTCACAGTAGTTTCATACGTTATAGTCAATAAAAACATTCCTAAAAATTTTATGAAAAAAAAACGTTAGCTTTCTGAATCAAATAAAAGCCCATGATCTGGTGTTTCTGTGCATCTGTGTGTGTTCTCCATCCTCTGTAATAAAGAAACAACATTTGTGGCTGTGTTTTCAAGGCAAATCAAATCCAGAAATGGTTTGGGGTTGTTGCTCCACTGACAGCCTAAGTACAATCTGTACCTAAACTGAGTATATTTTCACTCATCTATCATTTGGTAATGATTGATAATTCAATCTTGGAGTCCATGGGAAGCAAACGTTCAATAGAGTGTCTAAATATAAACAAGAAACTGTTGTAGTGGCTTAATTTCAACCTTTATAATGTTTAAAGTCTGATATAAATGGTGACGACACACATCTCAAGGTCTGAGGCAACCACTAAAAAAAGCTATCTGTTGGAATTTCCTGTTCATTGTGAATCAAAATATCCACTAGAAAACCAAGAAGCCACAGCTTACCACCCATCTACGTAGTTACACTTCCATCAGGAGGTCTAGTTATTCTTATTGAGTTTGCTTTAAAATGATGACGTTAACAAGTGGGATTTATAAATAATTTGCTCCCGGACAAACACTTATCTATAGTTATGGTCCATGTCTGTGGCCTACATGGAGACCTGAGGGCCGCAGATTTGAAAAAAACAAACACAAAGTGGATTAAACTTTAACATTATAGCTCAAATTTTCTCACATTTAGTATTATTGTGTGGTTCTCTATATCATTATTTTTGCCAATCTGTTCCTCTAGCTGGTATATTGCTGTTTTGTTACTTTATCATTGTATTTTAACTTATTTGCTGATTGATTCATTGATTCAGACTTCCTTTTTTTAATTCTAGTTTTTTGTTTTGTTGTTTCCATAGTTATGGCAATGTTTCCTTACTATCACAACAGTTTCTCAAATCAGTGTTGTTAGAGTGTCCATCATTTACTGCACGTTACTGTGTGTGCATATGTTGTATTAAGTTTCTCTTGAAAGTTTCTCTTGAAGATTCACAGAGATTTTTGAAGTTACAAACTGCATTTTCACTTCTGTAAACTTTAGTAATTTAGCTCAGGTGTAAACACTCCAATATTCAATAGAACTAAACTTTAAAGAATATTTAAATTCAGATTTATATTAAAAAGCTCACTTATTTTTAGACTTCAAGACAACCTTTCTGCAACACTCCTCAGGGTGTAGATGACACAATGCAAGTGTGAATGGAAGTAATTTCAGCTGTTAGAGACAGAAGTTGATTAGATTCAAGTCCCGAAAATATAATTGAGATGTAAGTAAAACAATTGGAGACATTCTGTTAATGTATCAACACATGAACAAACACTGACGGTACATTACATCTTGTTCTATAGTACCGTTGGTTCTACCCACCCATTATTGCTGAATTCAATTCAGAGCTTAAGCTTTTCAGAACAATCAAATTGAAATACATGGATTTCAGTCATGCTTGTACCATTAATGTTTCGGGTACCACTGTAACATCTTTGCATGATTAGAGAGGTTCCTATAGAAACATATGGACATTAAAGGCTTTTTCTTCAACTGTAAGAGTCTCCGTTAGCATCATCGGCTGCAAAGAAAATATGGCAATCACCCACATTCTTGAAACTCAAAGATTGCTGACATTGATTCAAAGGCCAATAACAGGTCATCGATCCTCTCGATGTACTTCTGTTAAACCATGGCTGTCACATTTTCACTATCCCTGATTAAATCTTCATGCTCGTGAAGCGTATTGAAATCTGATACGTGACGTGATCGAAACTCAGTGTTGCGGCGACGCAGACAAGTAGGTCCGAGTTTGTGATTTACAGATCTCCGAGCCAGAATCTTGAGCATTAATAATGCGAGTTTGGTTGAAGCTTAAATACTTAGACGCATAGCTTTTATAGTTAAAACCGCCAAACTGCCAACACGTCCTCTGCTGATGATCTCCAGATTGAGTGAACACCACTGAGTAGAGGCCTGCAGATAAAGTGTTTGGCACTATAATACGCTGAAATTCATGTGGTAATTGCTGTCAGATTTCAGGGTAGCAGGCCTCTGCGTTCCTGCGAAGGTGTGGACTCTCCTGTTTTCCCACTGGGAGCGGTTGGGAATGTGTGACCTTTTCCATGGATCGCTGTTTTTGCAGACCCTGGATTGACTCACTGGAAATATGCCTGCGATTGGCAAAACCATTCAGAGATGTACAAAGACAATAATAATCCCGGAGTATCAGCAAGCTGGTGCTGCAAGATGATCCATGGTTTTTAGGAGGGAGGAAACAGCCTTGTTGGGAAACTCCCGTCACAAAAACTAAACCCAAAAAAAAAAATTGGCAGTGCAATAAGAAAACGAGAAACATAAATGTCTCCACTGTTTCTCCAAACCTCCCTATGGTATGCACTTTAATAATCATGCATAAATCTGAGAGTTGGATGGCAAAACTCATAGCATAGAAAAAAAAAAAAAAAGACTGTCGTTAAGGACGAATGGTAGAGACATGGAAAATTATAGTTGGCAAAATAGAACTTCAAAGTCGAGGTTGATTACTTGCTTCTCGCTCAAAAGCATCTTGAGTAGAGAAGATATTTGTCTCAGGTTTTTTTTTTTCATTAGGATTTTCTGTACGACCTCAGAAATAAAGAACCATTTGTGGCACTGTTTTCAAGGCACATGCCCAAATCAAATCAGAAATGGCACATTGTGGTAACCTTAATCAAACTACAAATCATTTCAGACTGATCAACCCGGCTGGAATGCCGCGGAAAGAACAATACTTGACAGGCTCAATTTAAGTGATGGCTTCTCCAGTCTGACGTTTTATTGACATCATGCTGGGTCTAATTGAGGAGGGGGGTTTCGGTAACTCAAACCAGATGGGCCACCAGCTCGTGAGCTAACAACCTCGCCCCCCTCTCCACCTTTCCACCCACTCTCACTGGCTGTCTCTCACTCTCACTCCGTCTCTCTCTTACACTTACAGAAATATTTTTGGCTCAATGACATGCTTAACTATGAAATAAAATGTCATAAAATGACCTATTTACATTGATTGTTGGAATTTGATAGCATCCCATTAATCATATAGAGACGTAAAGCTGGCATGGGAAAGAAAGTGGTGAAAGTATCATCTTTACATGTCGAACTTCATGGATTTTACATCAGATTTTCTTTTTGGAACGGAACTTAACGAAAGCGCTGAAGGAAATTGCTCCACATTTTAGCAACTACGCTGATTTGCTCTCTCTTTTCAAGACTTAGATGGAAACATTGATAACATTCATACGTGTACCTGGGCTGCACAGTGATGTAGTGCCCACACTCTCACACCACATCAAGACTATCTCTAGTCCAAGTCTCTTGCTTCGGAGTCCTTTCTGTGCAGTTTGCATGTTCTCTCTCGGAGTACACAGGTTTTCTCCAGAACCTCCAGTTTCCTCCCACAGCACAAAACATCTTGTGTATGAGGGGAATTTATTGTTATTATCCGTCTCTTGTGTTTGCACTGCGATGGACTGTTGCCCTGTATCCATACAGTCAGTTTGCATCCGCTCCAGCGTCCCATGACCCTATGTTGGATGAGGTGCTGGAAGATTGATGCATGGGTGGATCTATTATAAATATGTAATTGGATATTGCCAATGTGTGTTTATATATGGCTCAAGTTCACTTACCTTGTCTAATCAACAACACGCCTAGATTGGTGTTCTGTCTTGGCCAAACCAGGTAATATATTTAAATAAATTAAACCATTTTTTTAGAGGCAGTTTTGTTCCCTTACGAAATGTTAGGCTAGCCACTTTATTCACATTCCCATTCTTTTTCTTTCTCATAATCAAATCGTCTACTTTGACTTTAAACCAGCCCCAGACTATAGAGGAAGTGGGAAATAAAAACATACACACAAAATGTTAAAATACATCCTTAGTCCCACAGTAAGGTACAGAGCACTACCATTACACAGAGCGAGAGCTACAACACAGGCTGTTCATTAGACACATGGATTTAATGAGTTTGAGAAGCAAACTGGCTGTTAGAAGTGAACTAAATTAGTGGGTTCACATGGACTTCTTTGGAACCAGAATGGGAAATCTGCCACATCAGCAAAGCACGCTACATGTGCAGATATTTTTGAAAAGACATCAGAGACTTTCTGGTGTCGTAACAACTACAGTCAATAGTAGACTTTGAAGGCGAATGAGTAAATTCTCCATCTGCTAACGACATTCATGATACAGAACGGAGCACCCTCAACAACAAGCTCTGAGGAAGAAAAAAAAAACACGCAAAAAAAAAGTTCATGAATCAAATTAGGGTTTCCTTGGCAGTTATTTTTATAAACTCGACAAAAGGATGGTAGTCATTACATTTTGGCTATGTTTTAGCACTTTTGCTGTAATTGTTGCACGCATATTTTATTTAGTGAAGAAGATGGACTGGAAGAGGAAAAAAAAAGACTGTAAACCTCAGCATTTGTAAACTAATCAGGCAGAAAGCATTGGAATTGTAGCAAAGTGAAAAGTCAAAACGACATACCTTCAAATATGTGTTGGACATGTAAGCAAAGAGAGAGAGAGAGAGAGAAAGAGAGAGAGAGAGAGAGAGAGAGAGAGAGAGAGAGAGAAGGGGAGGGAAAGGGAGAGAGAGGCAGAGGTTTTGTTGACGGTGGTCAACATTAGCAGAGTCACACAGTGATGTGGTTTGCACTCTCACCTCACAGTGACAAGATCTGTAATCTGAGTCCAGACTTGGGGCCTTTCTGTGATGAGATTGCATGTTGTCCCTGTGCATATGTTAGAAACTCTGGCATCCTCCCACAGTAAATGAAAAAAAAAAAAAAAAAAAAAAA
>OMNM01027182.1:1458-15992 GCA_900302745.1 Parablennius parvicornis | reverse complement strand
TGTGTTACCATGGAGAAAGTGAGTCTGCTGCAGGTTCTTTTCAGGACTTTATGCATATTGCTCATCTGCACGTCGTCCCACGAGAGCCTCCAAAGCTGAGCAGAAAGCTCGTTCTCCAGCTTCAGCTTCCTGTGACGAGAACAGAAAAACTGAGGAGGACGATCTGTAACAGATTTCCTCCCTCTTCATTTCACCTGTCTCAACATATTGCTGATGTCATCAATACAACCACCACCAGAAGAAGACAGTACGTAAGTGAGTGGATGACTGACAACTCACTGCGTGTTTGTGTGTGTGTGTGTGTGTGTGTGTGTGTGTGTGTGTGTGTGTGTGTGTGTGTGTGTGTGTGTGGGTGTGTGTGGGTGTCTGTGTGTGTATTTTGGCTGCCCGTGAGCTGCTTGATGGACAGTATTTACAAACAAAATGTCTTCCCGTCTTCAGTCAACCTGACCGAATGCAGACAGCATGAAAATGTCATGTTCATGCACAGACAGATGTGAGTGTATGTCCACATTGGGCATGAAAATGTCAGAGTGGGCACACTCGCTCAAGAACACACACACACACACACACACACACACACAGGACTAAGCAGTACAGCCCCCCTCATCAGCCCGCTGCTGTTACACGAGCCTCTAACGAACCTGTCACCGTACCCGCCGGAGACAAGACAATAATGACATGCTAACAAAGCAGCACTTCTGAGAGCAGGTCTATTAGCATCCATTAATGCCAATTGTGACAACAGACACCAAGGCCCACACCTCAGTGGACCTGGCCCTGTGCCAGATTTTGTATCACTGTGCACTCATTGTGACATATATTGAAACACTTTTTTTTTTGTTTTTTTTTTTTGTTGCACAATTACATTCCCCCTTGTAATTTCACTTTGTGAAAATTAAAACTATATCAGATGCTAGGTACCCTGAAATTCACTTTCCACGGCTAAAGACATGAAGATCAATATGTGCTTCTAAAGCTGTTTCCACACTGATCTAGCAAACCACCACAATTCTGAAGCACCTTGGTGGGTTCGAGGTCAGTGTGAGCGAGTCTAATCAGCCCACCCATCTGTCTCACAGGGTTTGGTCGTGGGTCAGACTTTAATCAGCAGCTTTGTCAACACTGGATGTGGTAAACTTTCTCAACTTGAAGTCCAAACATTGTTTGTAAATGCAACTGTTGTCAATTGAAACACGACCACGTCCGCAAAGCAAGTCGATTGTGCGGAAAATTCTGCATAATGAAACCACAGCGGTATCAAAATGAGATGAGAGGGCTTCTGCTACTACTTTAGTTGGAGACGATTTGTCTCCCAATTCGCGTGAAACACAACTTAACCTTTGTTTACCTCGCTGTCACAGACCAGCTCCAAGCTCTAGATGTATAAATTGTAGATCTGGTGTGAAAATGGTCCAAATGCATTTCATTGGAAAGCATTTCCGATGGCTCAGTCAGCAACTTGTGTGGCTTGGAATGTAAATATAAAGCGCTTCGAGTTGGGTTTTCAGTGGAGCACACCATCCATCCATCCATCCATCCATAGGAGTTGTATTTTGGACTATTTTGTCACTTAAAGTAGCCAAACAAGTTCTCTCCAGGGATCTTGTTTTCCCAGTTTAAAGCAGTTAGATGGGGAAATGCTCGGTTAAGTTGTGCTTTGTAGCACACAGGCAAGGAATAACCCGGGGAAAAGACGGCAATCTACTGTAATTACTCTTCTTTGTACGCTGTTGTGTTGAACGCTGTTAAGAGATGAAAAGCCAAGACAACACAACCGATAGGGTGGGGTAAGGGAAGAGGAGTGAATCATGTCAATTTGAATCATCTGTAGAGATAGGTGCAAGAACAGACCTGATGGCTTTTAAAGCACATTATCGGGAGAATGAAGATGACTCCAAACCAATTTCTCTAACAATATCTTGCCTCAACAGTAACATTGAGAGATAGCGATATTACCACAGATCCCCTGCATACACAGATATACATGTGCTGTGATAGATTGCATTATGTCACAGCACAAGGGGGTGGGTATGTCTTACTCCCCTGTTCTGAATGGTCAGTGTGAATTCTGATCGGGCTCTCGCTGGAGATGAAAAATTGTCATTTAAGAGTGGGGAGTAATTTGCAGACATCATTATCACCAGGAGAATTTGTAGTGAACGGGGGGCAGTTTTTAAGTAACTGTAAATCTATGCACTCGGAGTTGGTCTGGACTGAAATCGAGAATACAGAGTAAGAGCAACAGATAGAAACTGTTATATGGTGACGACGACGGTCGATCATTAAGTCTTCAAGATAATTCCTGGTAATGAGTTTGCTTTGCCCTGCAAAAAGTGGTTGACTGTTCAGGCGCCCTGTAGCCTACTTTTGTCTTTTTTCTGTTTCTTATTAGTAATGGCTGTAACCACACTGCACATGAAAATGTCACCATTTGTCATTGATGTCTGTTTTTATGGTTATTTTCTCTCTCTAATGGCAGAAGCAAGATCTGGGGGAAAAACCAGTACGATAGTATTTTATTTCCAGAGTGTAAATCAAAATTCCAATATTTCTGTTATTTCTTTCAAATTTGACTTTATTTATCAGGAAAACCTGAATTGCAGGATCTCATTATATTGAAATATTAAGATCAGACGTTTCACCTGTTTTTTAACACAAATACCCCAAAACACTTCAACAAAGGGTGTCATTAAATGAGATGTTTAATTTTTAATCTGTTAGGTATCAGAAAAGCTAGTTTTGAATGTTTTATGATTACAGTGTTGCCTTTGTGTACTTGTGTTTGATTCCTTGCAGGATACCTAGCCTACTAATAACAGTCATTGCTGGAGTATTATCTCATTCTAAAAAAAAAGTTAAAATCATATGTAATCATCGATCGCAAAACATGTCATGATCGCAGTGTTGCTGTGTACACGCAGGCGGATCACATAGCGTGCCGTCATCCATTAAATTCAAACAGAGAAATTGCTTGTTTGTGTATTTAAATGGGTCTCATCTCTTCGCGGTTTGGTGGCGCACAGTCATGTGTGCTGTACATGTGTTTGCATGCGTGCCTGTGAGTGTGAGGGTAAACTGAGGAGTGACAAAACTTTACTGACTGCTGATCTGTTTGTGTGGTGTGAGCACAACAGTCATGCATACCATTACTTGTGTTTTTGGCACGTGTGTACGTGTGGGTTCGTCTGAGGAGTAGAAAGAAAAAAAAAAAATCCCTTAAGCTGTTTAACTCTGTGTGTGCGTGTGTGTGTGTGTGTGTGTCCGTGGTTGAACCCATTCACTAAATAAACCATCCAGTATGACTGCGGTGTCAAATGGGTTTGCTGAAGCACTTCTGCTTGGCTCAGCAGCCCTTGTCCTTTTTCATTTTATTTTTTTTTGCTAAGTCATGACACACTTACACAGGACCCAACTCCCAGCCACAGTTAATTATTGATCGGTCAGAAATGCTGCATCAATCGTCTTGCATCTGCAAAACTGTTGATGTACAAAACACAAACAGATGCTGCCCGAATTAAAGACCTTATGCTTAAGTCGTTAAATATAAGTAAAGTTTCTGCATTTTTTTTATATATTTATCAGGAAACAATGTAGAGTGAGAAATAAATCTTAAGTTCTTAAAGTCCAACACTGAGGCACTCTGCACTTTTTCAATTTGGATACTTTCTTTGAGCATTAGGGAATCTCCTACAAAGCCAATCCGAGTGGTTAAAATTGAAATAGTTCGACGGTGGTACTCTGCATGGAATTGAACTACTCCATCCCATCAACTGACTTTTTAGACCACATCTAAAATTATGTCAATGATCTCAATTGAAGCAGTTTCCAGAATAATTCTAATTTTGTTAAAAAAAAACCAAAAAAAACATATAACTTTATTCATCAAAACTAATTTCATAGTTCTCTAAAAACCCTTCTAGTCGTAGTTTTCATGGATTTGGTTTTCGAATGAATAATGAGCTCTCAGTATGTTAGTCTGCCGTACCTGTACTTCTTTCATGAGCTCCTTTGTTCTTGGAATGCCGGACTGGAGAGAGATCTCGTGTTCATGTGGTCATTCTTAAGTGTTTGATGCCAGACATTCCCATGCATCCAAAATCCATAGTTCATGTAGCAAATGTTGGGGGGGAATGCTGGTCAACGTGCAGCTAAACTTCAGGCATATTATACACCACATTTCTGTAAAATATGGAATATTCTTGCAAGATATGTCCAACAGAACCAAAATTACTAATTCATTATGATTGTCAAGATTCAAACCCAGCTGTTTTGTAATGAGCACAGGAGGCTGTCAGTATCAAGAAACATCCAGATTCCATCAGGCATGACCTTGTTGACTCAAGGTGGATAAATAATTTGTCAGAAGAGAGAGATTTCTTTTTTTTTTTTTTTCCATTGTGGACTCTAAATCGAACGGTTGAACGCTTGATTCCATATTGTCCTTGTCCACATGTGTCCTTGAGCAAGGCACTGAACCCCAAATTCCCCCCAAATGTATGGATTGAGTTACCAATGGTGTAAAACCCTTTGTGGGTCACTCAAGTGGTAGAAAACCACTATATAAGTGAAATCAATTTACAATTTTACTCCTGTGAGGAGATGGAAAACAAGAAGAATGAAATAGCATGTTTTTTTGTTGTTTTTTTTTCGCACTGGCTGCGTCCATCTCAGTTTTCCTGACCAATCAGTTAAAAGTTGTTGGAAACGCTATAATAAAACACTCTGCCCAATTGATGATGTCTCTAGAACAAGCTGCAAGAAGTCCCATACCAGGGCTTTTCGTAAATGTCATATTTATGATAAGGGTGAGATATCAGTGGCTGTAAGATTAACAGACGTCAGGCGGAATAATGGAACAGACTCAATCTCATCAGGTCAGGACGTGAGATGCATGAAGAGCAGAAAAGATGAGGCTGCACACCGACACTCTGCCTTGCGTCAATGTTTAATGTATATAATTAGCACCTGAATTTCACAATAAATCGGGTGCAAATGAATCACTTTCATGCTCTATGTTTAGTTTGTTCTGAATATATCGACACTTCAGTTATGACACCATTTCCATGTGGGATTCTTTTTTTCTTTGCAGCTTAAGCTAATTAATGACAATACTATTTCTCCATCAAGTCGATTCGTCCATCCTTTATTTTGCTTCATCTAATCTCAGCTCAAAGTGGATGAGAGGTTCTGGATAGGTTACTAGTCAGAGAGCATACAAAAAAAAAAAAACAACAATCACATGATTAAAAGACCAGTTTATGGAATATGCACGTTTTTTAGCCATGGAGGAAACCGCCGTATGCTCAGGAAACCTATAGCGTGCCACCCAAAATAACACTATATGGCTCACCAGGAACATACCCTGGAATTATACTTCTACTGTAGCTTAAACTCCCGTAGTATACTTAACATAGGGGGGATGTGACTGTGATAATTTGTTTAATGAGCCACCTAATTGTAATGTGGAATAAAAATAATCAAATCAACAAGACAAAGAGCTCACTGAAACAAAACCAATTGACAACAAAGTGGAAAATGTCAACAATTGGCTCCAGTGTTGGCATTACACACTTGAGCTTCTCCATTAGGCTTCTGTTTCTGTCAGTCATTCGTAGAATAACACCGGCTGGTATTCTGTTAAACTATTCTATTAAAATGCTTTCGCTCTCTCCTCTCACGGACATGCGGTTGTTTCTTGACAGCTTCTAACACTGAGCGTTTGAGTAATTCCTAACTTCAGCCTTCAGATTCACTTCAAATGACTTTGCCATCTTAAACTTTTTGAGTCGTCATTGTGGGATGTCTTGAAGTTTTGCATAGTAACCACTGGATGATAAAGTCACAAGTCGTGAAACCACCCCCCGTCTCCATGACGATTTAATTATAATCAGTCACGACTTTTATGTGATGCATTTTTGAGTCAGGCTCTTGAGAGCACTTTCACACACCTCACTTTGTGTTGTGACAAACATGACACATATTCTCATAGCAGCAAAGTCTGGTGTAAGTTTAACCACTTAGTTACTCATTAAAATAGAACACAGTGTGCCAGACTGCACATTGTGGAGTCAAGGATATTTACTTGAGGATTTTGAAAAGAGACACCACCATAGCTAGCCCTGCCTCTTGCCAAATAGTTCTTCTCTGATAAACCCTGAATGTTTTTTCTCTCCTCAGTAAGGGAGAGGGGGAGTTACATCACATATACATATACACATATACATATATAAACTCATTCCTCTTTTTTTGGCAAATTTTAGAAGAGAAACAAACAAACATTGTATCATTGTGCTCAAACACCGCAGGAGAATTTCCAGCCAGTATTTTTTTGAAGTTTATTATTTTGAACACAGGTGCCATTTCCTAATATAGGCCATTTTCTTCAGTACCCCTTCAAGAATTTCCTGTGGGAACCCCCAGCACAGCCTTGCTCACGAATCACGCTGTTACCCTTCGGCAAGACATCAGGGCCGTCAAAGTTTCTTGGTTCAATTCCTATTAGGAGCGCAGTCCAGGGATCCTTTCACATTGCGAAACAACAACACAAGGTCAGACATGCAAAGTGAGAAACACACACACACACGCGCGCGCGGAGCTATCTGCCAAGTCGTGCTTCCTGGTGGAGGTTCAATGCCATCGATGAGCTTGGCACTGAGACTCGGCCAGCCAATACTCGGCTGCCCACTGGCTTTCACAAACACAAACACAAGCATGCGCACCCGCCTCCCATCAGTGCTGTTTCACTCCGACTATGCTGAGAAGCTTGGCTGTCTCCATGCAGAGGTGGGAATGCATTAATGAAATGAAGCTGAGCAGACTGCACCTCTGAGAATAAGCGAATGACGTAGAAAGAAAAACATAACTTAAACAATACATAGCATTCATATGTGGGTGTTTGGCAGTTCCAGATATTATGTGAATGATCCCAAGAGACGGTTATCGGTAAAAATAGGCAGCTCGCGAAGCAAAGGTGAAGCATGGCTGCCATTGATCAGGATGAGTATTTTCTCGTTTTCCCCCATGACAATATACAAGAAAAGAAAAACATTGATCCACAGTGTTTAGCTTTTGAAAGTCTGATGAAAAAGTTGACGAGGGGAAAGTGTCAGGAATGTGTTTAATCTTGAGATTCGCAGTTTCCAGCAGCTATGAGGGTTGTACGTATCTTGTGTTTTTTGTCAAATTCACAGACTTATGAATCCCAGCTCTGTGGGGAAATAAGACCAGTGAGATGCATGGTTACGTATAAAGATTGTTGGAGTTTCCACATGATAACACTCAGAGCAATGTAAGGAAACTAAAAAGTGCTCTGTTTTGCACAGATTGCTGTCGTGATGAAGTGACAGAAAAAAACTTGACAGGCAAAGTTAATGTTGGAAGGTGTGCTGGGGCTCCATTTCCCTCTACAGCAGCAATCACATAATGAAAGCACCGTATTGTGCATCGTCTTTGTCAGCATTGTTTCAAGACTCTGTGGCAAGATTGTCGAGAATTATTGGCAAAAAAGTGAATAATTTATTTTCCTGACTTGATGTCTTTTACTAAAACACACTACTGCAAATATCATATGGTGAGCATGGAAACTGAATAGGATGGTTAGTTTGTCATGTTCTGGCATAAGAAACATCACTACTGAAGTTGTTGGTTTTTTTTTAGCCTAATGTAACTCGAAATAATAAATAATAATAAATAATAATAATAAATATCATTGCAGCTGCCACTCTTATGAGACATACGTGTAAATGTTATGCATTGCTATATAAGGACAACATAATACAAACTTAAACAAAATATGTACTTGTTTGTTTGTTTGTTTGTTTGTCTATACCAACAATGATCCTTCTCGGTCAGCGGATTTTCTCAAAAGAATACACTTATTTTTTGTTTGTCTGATCTACTTCTCAGCATATTTGCTACAAGTGAAGATTTACTTTTCAAATACTCTAAAAGTTTTAATGTAATATCAAATAATTGGGAAAAAAAATTGATTTTTTTTTTTTTTCCTGGAGAGTCGCTTGATTAATGACCCATGTAATTCTTTATTGTAAGCCTGAAACAGAATTTAATGTTCAGTTCAATTAAATACTACAAAATGTAAGAGGTGCGATGGACCAGGGATGGTTAGTGATGAAGGAGTCGATCTTTACATTTTTACTTTTATGTGTGTTAGTTGAAAAAAAAGTAACAGCTGACTTTTTTTTTTTTTGTACTGATGTGGTCTTCTCTTTTGTCTCGTCCATACAGGATGATTCCATCCACCAGCAATGACTTCCTGGTCCGAGATCTTGCCCCCGGACGCAACTATGACCTGTGTGTCTTGGCTGTGCTCGATGATGTCATCACATCACTGACTGCCACACGTCCTTTGGGCTGTCTGTCATTCACAACCGAAACGGCGTTCAGCCATTGTGAAGAACTGCGCAGCCACTTCCTGGGTGGCACGATGATCATCATCATTGGAGGGATTATTGTTGCTTCTGTGCTGGTTTTCATTATCATCTTAATGATACGATACAAGGTGTACAGCCACCACGGAGCGGGCCATGGAAAAGGCGCCATTGCGGCGACCGCGCCAAGACCACAGAGCAATGGACAAGGAGGAAGCAATCAAGTCCAAGTCCTCCCTCGCTCTGCATCGAAGATGACTGACAGTCAGGACGACCAGGCCCTAGCAGCGTCAAGGGCCATGTCACCTAGCAACACTCTGAGAGACACTGTGGCATTGGTTGAGGAGGAGAGCAGTGGACGGAGCTCAATGACAAGGACCGACTCCTCGGCCAATGAGGAGCTGCTCTCACCCACCAAGGCCCGCTTCTCCTCCAGAGTCGCCATTGAGATGAAAATCAGACCACCATCTGTCGCCAAAGAGTCCACCTCTCCCAAGGAATTGGCAGGTAGTAGAAACACAGAGAGAAGCGATAGACATAAAGGGTGTGAGCACCAGAGCAAGGAGGAAGCATTTCAGAGGGATGAAAAGAGGAACTGAGAAGTTGACAGGGAAAAGAGTGCAGGGAGACATGAGGAGAAGGGACTCAAAGAAAGACAAGTCAAGCTGAAAGAGATGGGGGACAGGAGGTAGAGAATGTGTGTGAAACTGAGCGAGATAATAGCTAAGAAGAGTGAGAAAATGAGTGAGTGTGAATGAGAAGATGAATAAAGGAGACACAATCCTTGCATGGGAAAGATTGCTGGAGAGACAGAGGGGGAGATCTCGGACTGCGTTAGCGTGTCAAGTTGGATTTATTCCTACAATTTTTTCAAGATGTTTAAGAAAGGTTGTTATAAAAAAAAATATATTTAAATGAACTTTTTAACTGTGCCGACAAAGACTCTCCTATTTTTTTTTGCCAATTACCAAGCTCCACTTCTGAACAACGACATATAGAACAAGTTAACTTAAAGAACTTATTGAGGTTTTTAAAGAGAACTGTCCTTAGAAGGTTTAGACAGAGAAAACACTGAAATTGCTTGAGCGAGTTATATTTTGACATTCTGCCATCCACTAGACATTTTTAGGGCCTGTTCCAAAGCATGATATGATTTGCAGTCACTTTTTGCCTGGGTTGAAATTGAGAATCCTTTTGAATTAGAAGGTGAGATCAACCATCACGAAACAGCAAATATTATTCACCTAATTGTCAATCACGCATCCTCCTCCTGTAAATTTCTTTCTTTGAAACTAACAACCCTCCGTTAAGAAGGACATATTTCCGAACAGTGAAAAGGAAATGTTACTTCTCTACGAAATAAATACTGCCTAAAAGATCCACATTTCCTATTAAAAGTAGGTGAATTTGAACCAGAACTTGCGTCTAAATGCTCAAACCTTCAACGTGCATTATTTTCAGAAACTTGCAGTATGGTTCCCATATTGATATAAATAATAAAAGAGCTCACTTTTATTTCTCCTTTATTTTACACTTTGCGAGGGCGGGGGGTACTGTACTTCCTATTTATTTATTTAATATTCTTTTTTGGACACAGTGTTTCCCTATAGATACACACAGAATACATGTACCACTTTACACAGCGGACTTACTTATTTAAAGTCTTTATACTCCAGTGGATTTATGAATGTTAATGATGCTGTATATTCTCACAGTGTATGTGTTGCCCTTGAGGGTGCTCTTTATGTAAATCCAACCATCTTGTTTTGCAATATATTCACTCAAAGTGTACTCAAGCCTCCCCGGTGTTAACAAAACCAAGTCCTAGCAGACCCATTCCATAACGAGCGAACGCATCACCCCACATCATTTCAAGGCTATTATAAATGTTTATACTGCAGGTGTGCATGCTATAATACGACTAGCCCATGATAGTGAAAAGGAGAATCCCCCACACCCAGGTATAACAGAATTAGCAGTAAGTAGCAGCAACAACAGTAGGCCAAGGTCAGAGGTATTTGGGTGCATCAATGCATCACTATTTGAAGGATCTGTGGTTAGAAATGTAGAAGGAAAGAAGCAAAATGCGAGAGAGAAAAAAAAATACCAATAGAATAGAATCAGCACAAAAGAAAGCTGGATGACCTTGGACAATTCAGCCAAGAAGAGTGATGAAAACATGCCTCTCTGACACCGAGAAATTAGAAAACCAGAGTCTGTGCTGCTTCGAAAATTCATTTCTGAAGACGTTACAGTGACTTTAGATGACGGGATTAAATTGAACGTGGTCACAACCCAATTCTTGTACTAAAAACTGCTAATATTCCACCATCAGGACCTATAAGTACTGCTTGAGCTATAGGCTTTCACTCATCTGTTGCTTTTCTCACGTCTAGTCATGAATCGATCTCTTCTGCTGGCATCAAAGACAGTTTTTTTTTTTTTTATAATTCTACAGCAGTTGCTATTGACCTGATGGCAGACAGCAGCTCTGGTAAACGACTCGCACGGCACTGAAAAAGAAAGAGATATTTTGACTGATAAAAGTGGGATGACTTATTTAAGAAGATAATCTTGCATTCACAACGATCATCAAGTGCAAATTTATGATGTGTGACAGCACGACCTTGCGCAATTATATTTGTTTTTAAATTCTCCTGCATGCAATCGCTGATTGAAATGTGCCTTTGTGTAACAGTCTGGCAGCAGAATCTGTCAGAGATTTTTTTCCTTTCCTTTTTTTATGGAATCAAGCCTCTTTTCCATAATGCAGATCTTAGAAGTGATGTTAACGTGTATACAGAACTTGAGTGAAATGCTCTAGCATGCTGCTATAATATGGCCTCAACAGCAAATTATTTTTTTTTTTTACTTTTTTTTTTTTTTCTTCTACCTGTAATAAGCCTACTATAGTCCACTTCCCCTTTAACACTAATCCACTCAGGACATGGAGGTTTTATTGGAATAGATACACTATTTGACACAAGTGGCTTAAACAGCTGAGTTGAAATACGTTATCTGTGGTTAATATGTCATTCAATTGGCCCCTGTGAAAGGGTTGAAATGAGTTGTCATTGAGCCTGACGCCGATAGCAGAAAAGCTCTGCGCAGAGAGCAGCAGCTTTGCCAGCGGGTTTACGATAAGTTTTAACCTTCATGAACTTTTGCTGGCTCTTCAATAAGTCTGTTATTTTCAACACAATCAAATACGCTTGGCATTGCTCTCGGCTCAAATTGTAATTATTGTATGAAATGAGGTGTATGAGCAGTTTTTTTTTTTTTTTTAATTTTCTTTAGTGTCTCACACAGAGAGAGGCATCCCTGGATTATGCGTAATCCAAAATACATGTAGAAATGTGTATTACGGCCATGTTTGTGTAGACATATTTGAGTTCTTGGTTCTTTGCTGTACCATATGAAAGCAAAACTAACGTGCAGGTGGCACTAAAGCGGTCTCTTCTACAGCGTGTATGCCACAACTTTGAGCTGAGAAGGCTTCTATAGTCCAAAGCAGGTCTCTTTTATAAATGAGACTCTGTGTCTCATTGAGACTACCTCAGTGATAACAGGTTCATAAATGAAAAAAAAGATTAACAAATAACAAATTAGAAAATGTCTTGGAGGGAAGACTGCCATCAAAGCAAGTGTAACAAACTACTCGGTAACGGTTTTGTCGGCACCAGTGTGTAGTTTTATCCACAATAACCAGTGTAAAAGTACGCTGATTTACTCAAGTTAGGAAAAGTTAAAAAAAAAAAAAAAAACAGCTAACCTACAAGACATGTAGACGTCACATGACGACCCGACAAAAAAAGACAGGGACAAAACAAAAAACTGCTGCACACAGACAGGAGTGGGAGAATGCAATGTGATTGATACACATTAGGAAGAAAAAAGAGAAACCAAACAAAGGATATATCTAGAATCCTGATAAATGGCATATATTGGACATATCCATCAATTTTGATAGATGAACCTCTTGAAACCCGAACAAAGCCGTACGGAATGACTCACCTGAACCCTGGCAATATTCGCTATGTTCTAAGCTACGGGAGAAGAAGTTTACACAAACATTTCAGCAAGTACAGGCAAAATAGATGAACAAAAGAAAATAGCTTGAGCATGCTCATTAAACATGCTACAAGGTAGGATTTGGAGAATTAATATGAAACTTGCTTGAACTACTTGAACTTTATGTTGCTGGATCACAACGCTGCCACCATATGCAGCGACTCAGGTATTTCCCCCTATAGACCTAATTAACACTTCCAACCTCACTTCAACCTTATCCAGCTGAGGTGTGCCACTCAGAGTACTTTCTTTAGACAACAAGACAGTGGAAGCATTCTAATTATTACAGAGTTTTTCCTCTTTATTTATATTTTTTCCCTTCTCAACTCTCTACCCAGGAAGAAAAAAAGTTGCCACTGCCCTTTTGTGTTCTTTGTTTCTTCGCTTTGATTCCAAGATCGTTGGCACTTTGAGGGCAACCCACAATGAGGGATAATACTCCTGTGTTTGTACAAAGGCGGTTGGGGTTTCTGAGGGTGTAACTGTGTCTGTGATCTGTTTCACTGGTTGCTGCATTGCAGAGAAAGGCAACATTGATCTGATCAGAGAGAGCGCCGCAGTGAGTCAGAGAGCCTGAGGAACACAGCAACTGACAGCTACACAGAGAGACCCCATTAAAGGCCCAGGGTTGTCAAAAATGTGACCCAACACAAAAAAAAAAAACCAAACATAGGCACATAGTGGGTGATGGTTTTCCCTTTGTTTGTTTGCTGTACGCAGACTATTTTGTGCACATTCATATGGGTGAATTGGATGAATAATTTTTGGATGTGGGTTTGTGTGTTGGATAATATTTTTAAACAGGCTTCTTTCTATTACACAATCGCACATAAAGACACATCAGTAATAAACACAATGCCCTACAATTTAACCCATCTTAACGCAATAGCAATCACAAATTGCCTGCTGGGAATCGGGCATTATATGCTAATGTGTTAACGCCACTCGATTGTTAGTTATGCATTAGTAACCAGTTATTATTCATTTTAAAAAATACTCTAAAAAAGAACTTACCTTTTTAAAAGCTGTCTTCTGCAGTCTGCCTGTTAGTAGTTTATATAAGCTCTTTTGTTCCTGCTTTGCCTTGCTGTTATTAGAATATAAAGATTAATTTTTTTTTTTGAGGTGTTCTGTATTCTGTATGACTACGGTAGACTGTATCCTGTGTGCAATTGAAAGTACATTAACAATTGCTGATTCATTCAAACAGACGAAAATAACACGTGTGCACCGCCATTTGACTTTGAGCTAAGTGATCTGACTTCAGCTGAACCCAATGAGCTGAAGTACAAGTAATGCTAAAGCAGAGTGACTTTTCCAGGGAACAAGTTTTTTTTATCTCTAATCTACTGATGAAGTAACTTCACAACTCCATGATGTTTCTCTCAGGAGCTACTTAGGAGCTGTAACAATTGCTTATAACTCCGGTGTCAAATACTTCTTTCTTTTGTTCAACGCAACGACTGGAATTTCTAATAATCATTTTTGCTAAAATACATCATATGATGGTGAGTTTTCTCACAATCAGGGTCGGATCAAGCAATTTCGAAATGTGAAAGTGTCTCATTTAAATGCAGTTTTCATAAAAGAAGAGTGGTTAATTATCCTCCCACAGACTTGGAAATACTGTCCAGGTAAGCTGCCGTACCCAATTGTCCAACAATTATACATTGAGCAGACAACATTTTGGCATCCATGGTGTCACCTTGGAGCCCGAGCGATATCTCATGACGCTGGGATGCGTGTGGGGTATTTTCTATCAGGATTAGCAGTAATTATATGCTTGAGTCAAACATATTATGTCTATGTCAAGCAAAGTGCTTTTAGTTCAATTACAATCACGCAAACATTAAATCTGAGCGCCTGCGTGCGTGCCTGTGCGTTTAATAGTGATTTTGTGTTTGCGTACACGCGTGTTGGTAAATGTGCATCGTGTTTATGTTGCAGGGACAAAAAACTCTGTGCACTGTCGCATCTCGGTTGAAGAAAAAAAAAACATGTCCCCCGCCAGGTAAAACGTTTTGTGAGGTTACGACAAGCATTTAGGTTAATTTTAGGGCAACCCCCCCCCCC
>OMNM01027150.1:10108-24949 GCA_900302745.1 Parablennius parvicornis | reverse complement strand
TCTGTTTTCATATGTGCAACTCTCCTAACTGTCTTTAACTATTTGTTAAAGACAGTTAACAAATTGCACAAACTATTGTACAAACTATTGTGCAATGTGGAGCTGATGCTGTGAAGACTGAATTTCCCCATGTGGGATTAATGAAGTCTGATCTCGTCTCATCTAATCTGTTATAGATTGAATTGCTTGAGAACATTGAGGTTAATGGGTGATTGTTGAGTACTTTGGACTCAGTGTTTAATAGCTGAACTGTGGTAACTTATCTCCATACTTTCGGCAGACTTTTCTATAACAATTTCCAATTTCTTTGTGTGGGTCCAGTGCAATTTGAACATAAGGAATAAGATGAAGTAGGCTTACTGTATTCCACGTCACTCTATGTGAAAGCTAACACAACGTAAAGCATGTAACTTGATAAATATGGTATTATATATTGGAAAAATATAACTTTATTTTGCATTATTGAAACGTGTGTGCGCACGCGCGACCGTGTAGCTCTGACGTCACATGCGGATGGGGTCCGACAGCGCGCTGAGCTTGGAGTCATGGCGGAGACACACCTGGGTAAGAAAGTTAATAGGAAGGAAAGGAAACGTGCTAAATATAAGGTTCCTGGTGCAGTGTCAGAAAAGAAGAAAAAAAAGTGCAGCTGCGGTTTTGTGTTTCACATAAATGAAGCTGAACCTTGAGAGCTGCAGTCACAGAACAGCTGAGTTGTTCATATTAACCAAAGTACAGACTGTGACTGACAGTAATACATAGGTATATTTGAACTCCATAAGGTGGACTTATATTGGTGTGATGCTCGTTACATGGTCTGTTGAAACATCTGTTTTTCTTTTCTGGTTTAGACAGACTTCCTGGTTTTAAATTTCACCATGGAGCCATCCAAACTACTACCACTTTGTCTTAAAGTGACAGGAACTTTATGCTTATTGCTCAATCATGTATATATTTTACAGTGATTGACAGAGATGCATTAAAAAGCAAGTTTTTTTAGGTAAATATGAATGTATAAAGTTACAGACTATATTATTTCATAGCACTCACAAATATGAGACTAATCAACAGGCGTGACTAATAAAAATTGTGGGAATCTGAGTTTATAAAAAAATACACTTAAATATAATGGGGGATGCAGGGATTCAAAATAAATTCCAGTGACTCTCCATTTTATATTTTGTGACCACCGCAGTCATTTCAGTGCCCCAAAATCTGCTTAGTATATAATTTAAAGATAACAAGTGATAATCTTTGCTTGTGTTACTATTATCTGTATTTGAATTGATATGAACTTATTCAATTGTTTTCCATTGAAGTGTTTTAGTAAGTGTACCTATTTTCAACTATTATGTGAACAGTGGTAAACACTTGAATTGACTGTGTCTGTAGGTGGCTCCGGTGTATTGACGACGCTCCTCAGAAGCTCAGCGGCTGGCTTTGTGTTTGGAGAAGCTGCTTCCTTTGCAGTTGGACCCAGTCTGACTGAAGATGGCGCCCTGCAAAGTGCTGCAAACCTGGCAGCCACTGGGACTGGTTCCACGGGTGTTGCAGTGGTGACGGCTTGCCTTGTGTTCACGTCCGTGCTCATATGTCTTGGAAATGGCTTCATCGTCGCAGCACTGGGGATGTCGCTGTGGACCAAGGCCGGGATGAGGGTGCCTTGGTTAACAGAGGTCACAGCCGGAGCCTTTGTTGTGTTGGGCGCTGTCACTACAGGAGTGTTAGCAGGCCTTCTTCCAACATGGATCTACATTTCAGCTGAAGTCACTCTGGTCCTTTTTCTCTATTCTCAGTCTAATATAAATGACATGACCACCGCTCTTTTAATCATCTTCACTACTCTATATCTCACTGTAGCATACGGACGGATGGGTGCCATTTTGGGGTTTTTCAGCATTGGACTGACTATTGTTGTCCTCTGTGTTCTTCGACGGACCCTGACACAGAGTTTGAGCCCAAGACCAAAAACTGAATGCAAATTGCTGGAGAGGATTTTCTTCTACTCTATTTTTGTGGGAATTCTTGGTTTCTTTATAGGTTTAGGAGCAGGTGAAACGGGTGAAGGATCAGAGACAGAGGTGGTTTCGATGCTACAGTCCGTCGTCTGGGTAGCTTTTCTTTCTGCAGGGCTGCTTGGAGCTGGGCTAGGAACAGTGGGCATGGTCGGGCTGGGGCCAGAGGCAGCTGGAAAAGTAACTCTTTTTGGAGCTATAATACTGCCAGTGACCTTAAGAGCCATTTTGCTGTGGGGCTCCTCTCTGGGGGTCCGAAGCTGCATTGGAGGAACACTGGGGGCAACTGCAGCTGCTGGGGTGTCACTTGGAGCTGCAAGTGTGGCAGCAAATCACATGTTCAGCTCCAGGAAGTCAACTTTAGCAGTTTTAGGTTCAGTGGCTGTCGGTGTGCTCGTGGCAATGAAAGGTGTGCCACTTAAACCAACTTTGCTGACGATGCCTGAACTGGTCACAGTTGTCCTTGTTGCTGCAGGGGCATTTGCTTTGGGTGCACCAAAGAGTCCATTCAACACTCAAGTGAATCTGCGACAGGGCCTTCTCACGGGGACGGAGCTAATTAAAGGAATCGGCATGGAGACGGTCACCGCAGCAGCGGCACCTATCGGAGCCGGGGCGCTCGGGGCTGCGGTTTTGGGCACCGCGGCACTGGGGAGACTGGGGACTGTGGGAGTTGTGGTGGCCATAGCGTTGGCTCTTGGAAGTGCTTTGAGTGGTTTGATGGGAAAGTCAACAACAAATCAACACAGAGACTGAATTTACAACCGTCTGTCACACCGATCACATGAGAAGTGCTAGCAAATGATCAGATTGTGTGGTTTTTCTTTTCAATATGGCTGGAAAAATGTTTTATTTTGTTTTTTTGGAGAATGTGATTGATTCCCTCACTGAAAATTGCATCAGGAGCTTTGAAATCCCAAATAAATGAAATTATTTTCATTACCTTCAGTGATTTCCCTTTTTTCCAGCTCATCACACCACATTTCCCAAGACATGACTGTGAGCTGCAGTTCCTTTGGTTTCATCTTAGCAACAGTAACAGAGGGTTTGATGTTTAGAAAGAGGAGGGGGAGTGGGAGGAGAGAAAAAAAAACAGACTAACTTCAGTAGACCATTCGAGAATCGATCATCTATAGCACAACTCTACACTTGAACAATGAAGGATCGTTGTCTAAACAAAGTTTTATTACCTACTCAGACGACATCATTTCAGCATTTGACTGGATATCCACATGCGGCTCCAGTCATGGCAGGAAACAGGACTTCAGCAGCAACAAGGGTGTTTTTCACTGCAACAAGCCATAGTCTGGAGGGTCTGAGTGTCTTCTCTACTTTTAAGGATTGGTACTCAAGGAAGAAGATAATAAATTGAAAGGCTTTTCATGGTGGATATTTGACAGCACTATCTGGAAGTTTACACCACTGGAATGGGATTTTCCTTTTTTCTGTAAATGACTTTTTAATCTTGTTTTGAAGACATTTCTGTACTTAGATATGTTTAACGATGGGATTATCGGCACATAAAGCACAATGAGGGGACGCAGCACTACTTTTCCACTGGCTTTGCTTTTGTAGGGTGCATCAGAAGTTGGTGTTCCAGAGGTACAGTATTACATTCTCAGGTAGGATTAACTTTAATAAATACTCATGTCTCTGAATCGGGTTCATACAACAGACACCGGGCAGTCTGCAGAGTACTCCGTGGAGTATTCCGGGCAGATTCCCAGTGATTCTGGTTATGAGGCTGGTCGAGGCCGCGAAGTGACCACACTTCAGTCCAGATGCTGCTACTGCCTGCCGCGCGCTGTGCGCCTCACCTTCACACC
The DNA here is from genome assembly GCA_900302745.1 of Parablennius parvicornis. NCBI lineage: Eukaryota > Metazoa > Chordata > Actinopteri > Blenniiformes > Blenniidae > Parablennius > Parablennius parvicornis. The sequence goes on along the minus strand of OMNM01027150.1, from coordinate 21,108 downwards.
CGACTCACTGGAAGGGATTTATCAGAACTACTTCCGCCGGCAGAGGGAGGAGAATCTGCTGGTGTTGGTGATTTTTGCCGCTCTCTTCAACAGCTTCGTCATCATCATGTGTGCAGTGTTGTACACCGCTGACAAGCTGGACATGGTGGTGGTTGCCGCCGTGGGTCTGGCTGCAGACATTGTGCTGTATGTACTGTGCAGGTTGCAGAAACTCCCCAAATCTCCCGTCTCACGTGGCGCAGTGCCGTACATACTGTGGCTGATGGTCACCGTCCATGTGTTATGTTACATGGGGTTGAACTATGAGCGGTTCCCACAGGCCAGTGACTCTGTGGGCTGGCAGGCCTTCTTCAGTTTCTCCAGCTTTCTGACTCTGCCACTGAGCCTGGTGCCTCTGGTACTGCTCACGGCTCTCTCCTGTGGGATACATACACTGGTCCTGGGAGTGACCGTGGCTCAAAGGTTTGAAGACAACGTGCAGGGGCCCATGCTGGTGAGACAGGTGAGCAGAGCCATTAGTCAAGTTAGAAACTCACAAACAGATTCAACAGGTAGTGTTTGTATGTTAGAAACATTGTGAGATAAGGCATCATCCTGTTTCTTACCAAAAATGGGGAAAATACTGAAGCTATTTCCTCAAATACAACACCTGCTGCATTACACAAAATACCGAATCAGTAAAGTACAACCACTTGTCATTGTGAACACAAAATGTTCGATTTAATTTTCCTTAGATGGTAAATTTATCTTGAAATTACAACTAACACAGTTTCTGTTGAAAAGTAATATTGATTATGACTTTAAAAATAAAGTACATTATATTGTGAAAATAAAAGGTTTGAGTACAATTACATCCTTAATACATGCTCATAGAAGCACCAATATAATCTGCCAAAATATTACATATTTGCAGTTACTTGGATATCAATAAGTTATTCTTCTATGCCAGCCATGTCAAACTAACTTTGGAGACTACGTGCATGCCAACATTATATGAAGTGGACCAGACCAGACCAATTAAAAAGCCTTTCATTGTGCCTTTTTATTTATACAATCTAACAAATGATTTTATTTGGGCCTCCAAAATCTGTTGAACGATCTGAAATCCCGTATGCCTTTGACTCTTCAGAGAATATGATCCCTTCAGCATTTATGTTTTCAGCACTTCATCTCCACAGGGCTTTGACACCAGCTGCTATTCGCTGCTGCTTCACTATTTTCTCAGTTCGGCTCTTTGTGCTACATGTTTGCTACAACTCTCTCTATATTAGTGTAACTCTCGCTGACAGATTGCAATCAGCTGTTGCTTTCATTGAAAAAATAAAGTTGATATTTGCTTTGTCCTTAGGATTTGGCCCATTGACCATATGTTTGACACCCCTGTTTGGTTCCGCGTTACCCAACTTGGGGTTTCCCAGATACGTTTTTCCTGTAATGTCATGTCTCTTTCTATGTTTCTTATTGTGCTCCGTATTAACATGCAAGTTCTGAAGATACCTTCAGGCTTAGAGGGCTTGTACACATACAGTAAACCTCACAGTTTGAAATATGTCACGTCAGCGAAAACTGATGTCCTTTTCTTCAGGGCTGACCACCAACTCCTTGCTGACTGTCATGCTAACATTCCTCTCCCTCCTCAATTTGACTCAGACAATGTTGACTCTGTGACTAAGATAAAACACTGTATGACTTGAAAAGAGTCGTCAGAATGTTCAGCTTTTTGAAGTATGGATTTCAATGTCTGAAGAGCCGGTTTCTGCCGCAGAGACGCACATCGCCATGTAATTATGGATAGGTGGATTTTATATGCTCCCGTGTAAAAACATGACATGCTTATTTAAAAAAAAACCTGATTTGGAAAAGGCTCATACCTCATCAAAATGTGACACGCAAAAATTACTTTAGACTGAAATGAATTCAATATTGATGTTGATAACAAATAATTCTGCAATGTGACAGTTTGGATGTGTCAATTATTTGACATTAGATAGGACACGAAACAGTAATCTTAATGTCAGTGTTTAGTGGGAGGACCCTGAAGCTTGACACTGAGACAGACCTGTTTTGACAGTTTTTTGCAGAGGCGAGATAAGTTTGGTACACAAACAGGCAAACAAGATGGAAGGGAGGAATCCAGAACGGGGGCAATAAAGAAGACTACAGGGTCAAAAGCAGACAGGCAATAAACATGAATTGCTAAAAGGCTGCCATGCATGCTAGACATGTTATAAGTCAGGAGATATAGAGAGACACCTAAGTAGTACTGAGGGTGGCACCTGTACACACAGGGAGCAGGCAGACGACAATCACAGTTTAATCAAGGTAAGAAACGTAAGCCCATATTCAGGGCAAATATTTAACAAAAAAGACCTTAGACACAGCAAACGTCAAACAAGTAACATCAAATTTAACCACATGACACAAAACATGTCATGAACAAACCCAAGGCTGAAATATATTCAAACGAGCACGAGAATGAGGTTGAATGTGACCGGAATATTAATAAGCAGCATTTGACCAGATTTGAAAAGACTTAACTGTTAACACCCCATGACCAAACTGACAACATTAATCACAACAAAAATAAAAACATGAAAGCATTAAAATGTTTAACTATTTTTAAAGATTAATTTATGCATTCATCTTCGCATTTTGTCACACAACATTAGACATGATATAATTTCCTTCCTTCCTTTTTGAACGTTTTCATATAAGTATTTTGCCTTGTCAATGTAGTAGTTGGCTTCACTTGGGACACTGAATACACCACACAGTTATTACAGGGACTAATATGCCATAAAATGTGTTTAGAATCACAGCTTATTCATTAAAAAACTATGTTTTATTGAAGTTATTCAGGGTTTAAGGCTGTTTCTACTCTGAGAGCAACTCAGTCCATTGCTTTAGCGTTAAAGTCACGGTGACCCCATAAAATAACCAAACAACGTTCCCTCTCTTCCTCAGCTCCTTGCCAATGTGATGCTGTATGCGTGTGCAGCAATAGTGGGGGTGATGGCGTACTACATGGCAGATAGAAAATACAGGACGGCATTTCTGGAAGCTCGTCAGTCGCTAGAGGTCAAACTGACACTGGAGGAGCAGAGCACCCAGCAGGTACACACACACACACACACACACACACATGCACACACAAACACACAAATTACATATGCTCTCAGGGTATTTTTAATGAGGCTTTCCATCCATCCATCTTCTATCCAAGCCAGTCACAGGGGGCTGGAACCTGTCCTAACTGACACTGGGCACAGAGCAGGTCACACCCTGGAAAGGTCGCCAGTCCATCACAGATGTAACACAGAAAGACACACAATCTATATCAATGCAAACAACTCGATGCTGCGACATTTTAGAGTCACCGATAAACCTAACAAGCTTTTCAGTTAATCTTGGGCGCACCCCAAGAAGCCCATGATGAAGGGAGAGGGAGATTGTTCAGCCACACAGAAAGCCCCCACATACAAGTTTACTAAACTAAAGTAATCACTCCTTGGCGAATCTCTTTGGGGAAATTCCTTTCTTTTCGCATTGACCAATTCTATTACTAGGATGTGGAGGTGCAGCCACATTACATTGCTCCGGGGAGCTGATAGGGGTCAGGGGTCTTACTCGGGAACCCACAGTGATAATATGTTGTAACCTGAACAATCCTAAATCTACTTCTCTAACCACTAGGCCACCACTGAACCTAAAGTCCCCATCAGCATAGAAGAACAAGAACACACAATAAGATGGACTCAGATAAGTGGATTGGTGAGAGAGAACACCCTGAGCTCTCTCGTTACATTGTTTTGCTCAGCTCAGGGCTAATGGCTATTAGAGAGACAGCTTTCACATGTACAGCAGCCATCAGATTAATAAGATCACCTCAGCTCTCTGACAACAAACAATGAGATAATTGTGTTTTCTGAGTGTCAGTGAGGAATTAAAGATGTGATAAAGTAAATAAACCATGAGCCTTAGTACCAATGGATCCAACTATTTTGGTGCCATTAGAAATTTAGTTAATTATATTTTCTGCACACTTTAAAAGCAGGAGCACGTCAGATCAAGTGACAATGTCTTTTAAGATGACATTGGATTTAATTTGATTTGATTTGCACACAAACATACAAGCAAACATACACCCATCTGCGGGGGGTTGAGGCTGGTCCCAGCTGACTATGGATGGAGGCAGGTTACATCCTGGACATGTCGCCAGTCCATGGCAGAGCAAACACAGGGAGCCAGACAACCACACACACTCACATTCACACCTAAAGGAAATTTCGGAACGTGAAAAAAAAACCAAATCTGAGTATCCAGAAAACATACAAGAGTAACAATATCCACACAGAAAGGCCAACAAACCAAACCTGGAATTGAACCAGGGAATTGTTTGCTCTGAGGAGAGAGTGCCAACCATGACACCACTGACACAAACATACATGTATCATATCTGTCATCCCTCGAACTGATGCTTCACTTTCTCCATGTGTAGGAGGAACTTTTACTGTCCATCCTGCCCAAACATATTGCTGATGAGATGCTGCAGGGCATGAAGAACCAGGCCGATCAGACAGAAGGCCAGCAGCAGCAGTTTAACACTATGTACATGTATCGCCATGAAAACGTCAGGTCGGGGGTCACAAAATGTTTCACACCATTTAGAAACATGTTAGTGAAATATTTTACTGAACCGTCGTATATTTGTCTATAACATTCTGTGTTGCAGCATCCTCTTTGCTGACATTGTGGGCTTCACTCAGTTGTCCTCAGCCTGCAGTGCCCAGGAGCTTGTTAAGCTGCTGAATGAACTGTTTGCCCGCTTCGATAAACTGGCAGCAGTAAGTGTTTTCCTCTCACATTGCACTTCATAAAGGTGGAGCTCCGGCCCTGGGATTTGCTTTTTTCTCAGCTGGTTTAACACTATTTAAAAACTGAACTTCTGGTGTCAATTTACAGCAATATCACCAACTGAGGATTAAGATTCTTGGAGATTGTTACTATTGCATCTGCGGGCTTCCCGACTTCCGAGAGGACCATGCTGCTTGTTCCATAATGATGGGGCTCGCGATGGTAGACGCCATTTCGTGAGTAGAGACTTCACTTTTAAACATGCAAAACACAAAAGTCAATGATGGCAATTTAAAGTAAGTGCATAATAATTACTGGAATTGACAATAAATGCAGGAGATAAGAATCTGTGAAAAAAAAAAGAAGCCCATCCCTGTCCTTGAAAGCCAGCTGTCCTCACATTAATCAGTCATATTCAGGACAGAGGCACTTGAGGAACATTGTTAGACACTTCTGAAGAAGTTCAGTTGAATGTTTTGGTTTTTTTTTACAGAGTGACACCGCTGACACCTCTTGTCCTGTTTCTTTGTTCAGGTATGTGCGTGAAAAGACTAAAACGGAGGTGGACATGCGCGTCGGTGTTCACACTGGTACTGTGCTGGGGGGAGTACTCGGGCAGAAACGCTGGCAGTTCGATGTTTGGTCCACTGATGTGACTGTGGCCAATAAGATGGAATCTGGAGGGATTCCTGGGTAAGAGAAGGGTGCTGTTACTTCTTGTCTGTCACTGAGATCCATCTTTTTTTTTTTTCAGATGTATTGACTGTCAAAGGGTTTCTGTGTGACATAGGAGAGTGCATATTTCCCAGACTACTATGGACAGCCTGCATGGGGAATTTGAACTGGAAGAAGGGAACGGTGGAGATCGATGCGAATACCTATTGGAGAAAGGCATCGACACATACTTGGTTTTAGTTCCTAAACAGGCAGCAAATGGGCTTAATGGAAAGGTGAATGTTTTATTTTTGCACTTCCAATGTCAGACTTCATTATTTTCTATTTCAACAAAGACATAATTTATTGTCTTTTTTTTTTTTTTAATCATCCACTAAATTTGTTTATACCCCCTCCTCCTCAGACGCCGGGCACATTGACCAACAGAAACTCAAACCAGTTGATCAACACAACTGCAACCAGTGGGAACACAGCCTCTCACCAATCTACACCCACCGAGTCTAAGCAGGAGGTAAATCATGATTAATCTGATATTTTCTGTCAAAGCCTGAATTTTCAGTTTACTTGATTTGAAGTGTTACATCACAGAGAGGTCTATGCATGCAAGTGCGCACACACACACACACACACAAATATGTGCAAATTGAATTGCATTTAATTGATACAAAGCTGTTGGAAAAACACTTGGTAATCTTGTCCTTATCTGTCCTCTTGTTTTGTCACTTCATAACCTCAGAGGAGTAAGACGGTGCAGGAACAAGTGATCAACAGACGACTACAGCAGGAGCTGCTTGAGAGAGAGTCTCAGCAAATGTAAGATAAATTGGAAAAGAAATCTGGGCCAAATATACAAATTAGATTGTGAAAGCTCACTGAGGTGAATCAAGAATTGTTGTTATTGACCTCATTATATGCATGCCAATAGATGGGTCCTCAACTTATTAATGTTTCTGTGGTAATTTATTCTCATACATCCTTTTTTTAGTATCATTTGATTTCTTAATTTTTTTTTCTCACAGAATGAAAGACCATCAGATCAACCCTGTATCATTGCGTTTTGTGGATGGAAAGTTGGAGGAACATTACTCCTCGGAGAAGGAGAAAAGAAGTGGAGCAGCCTTCAGCTGTTGCAACATAGTGCTGTTCTTCATCACAGCAATGGAGGTGTTCATAGACCCATTGTGAGTTTATGCATGTCATAACCCTGAACGAAGCTCCATGATCCAGATGATAATCAAACCTGTCATATCATATAAAGCTGCTTAGTCATTGATGAATTGGTTCATTAGCCATCCAGAGGTTAAAAGAAGTGTCTTCTGGTTTGCAGGCTGGTTGTGAATTATGTGACTCTTGCCATCGGGGAGGTGTTGCTGCTTATCCTTACAGTCTGTTCCCTGGCTGCCATCTTCCCCAGGGTGAGAAAGTGATAAATATTTGAGTGTTCCAGACAAAATCTAAGTTGTTTATGACTTTTGCTGTAACTTCTCAAACAATGGTGGCCCTTAAAGGCTGCATTTGTCATATTCATCAAGCAAAACTAATTGCAAGCTAAAGATATTTTCTGAATATTTGTTTTCTTGTCACAGATGTTCTCCATGAAGTTGGTGTCTTTTTCCATGTGGATTGATCGCACTCGATGGGCAAGAAACACTTGGGCCATGGCAGCCATATTTGTTCTCACAATGGCAGTGATTGCTGACATGGTAAGACTCTCTGTCTTCCTGTACAAAAAATGTGTTATATCATTTCAAGTAACATACTTGCCCGAGCATATTTGTTATGAACCCAAAAATAAACTTTCATGTCAAGGTAGGATGATTTTGGATTGATAAACATCAACTTATCACATAACTCTCACGTATGTATGTGTCTATCTATCAGTGTGCAACCACTTTCTCGCCATCACACTATCACTTGCTTTTATGTGTCTGAGAACATGTTCCCAGTGGGGTCCATTAGTTGTCTGTGTAGTTGCCTGCTGGCTCATTTGTTAAGGCCCCCCCAAGGAGCAGCGTGCTACACACACTGCTGCCTTTGAGGTCTGACAGCCACAGAGGACACAGAAGTGAACATTCATTTTGCCGTCTTGGCTGTCATGTAGAGGTGACAGTCACACATTGGAGAAAAGGAGCTTGACAACAACAGGGTGTGCATTAATATTCCAGAGACTGCTCAGTTGGAATAACTTAACAACATGACTGCATGTGGGTAGAAATCATGCTTGCTGTCAGATTGAATGGGTTCACCACATAAACAGTCATTATATTTTTGTTACTTCTCAAATAGTGATACAGATTAGTTTTATTTTTCAGCCAATATATTGTGTTTTTTTTAACTGGCATGTATCCTTTTTAATTTTGCAGTTGAGTTGTGTCCCACCGTCTCTTCGGCTCTACAACAGCACAACTGGCCCCATGCTGGAGTCGTTCGGTGACCGAGGCTGTGCCGAGAATCCAAAGCACTACAGCTTCATGGCTGTCATGGCACTGATCGCGACCGCCATGCTGGTGCAGGTCAGCCACCTGATTAAACTTGGCCTCATGGTGCTTGTTGTCACTGCAACTGGAGCTGTTAACATCTACAGCTGGAGGGACATATATGATCTGCACGACTTCATACAGTTTGCTTCTTACCGGTAAGAACTGGTTACTACTGATAATTGATAAATGTGCTGGTAAGACACAATCTATCCCTAATGGAGGTATTTTCTTTTTGTGTTTACAGAACATTCATCGTGCCGTCCAAGTACCTCATGACCATGATGATTATTGTCATGATGATCAGCTTTTACCTTTTTGCTCGCCATGTGAGTTCCACACATGAACTGTCACCCTTGATCTAATCCACAGGTTTTTGCTACAAAGAAAGAGGGAAGATAACTGTCAGCCTTCTTTTAATATCCCTCTCCTAAAAATATATAATATGAGTGTTGTATGTGTGCAGTTGGAACGTCAGTCCAGACAGCTGTTTCTGTGGAAGATTGGCATACATGACCAGAAAGAAAGGGTGTTTGAAATGAGACGCTGGAATGAAGCACTGGTCACCAACATGCTTCCGGATCATGTGGCGAAGCACTTCCTGGGCTCAAAGAAGAGAGACGAGGTACATATGAGTGTGTACCAAGTGCAGTGTGCTTTAGATATGTGAGTGATATATGCAGTACGGGGAAAGTAAACAGTATGAGCATTTAGTCCAAAGTAATATTCTACTGGTAGGTTATAATATTACAAGTGTGATGAGAAGCAGTGGTTTCTCACAATAAACATAATATATTTTGATAATTGCATCATTAAAGACTTGAAAGCGCCACAAGTGGAACAAAAAGGTTGATTCGTTAGTGCCATCTTGTGGTTCTTTGCACAATTACATCAAATGATCTCTGTGATTATGAACTTTATTAAAGATAATTTCCTGAAATCGTTCTCATCTCTGTCTTTTGCAGGAGTTGTACAGCCAGTCTTATGAAGAAATAGGCGTGATGTTTGCCTCCATCCCCAACTTTTCTGACTTCTACACTGAGGAGAGCATCAACAATGGAGGCATTGAGTGTCTCCGCATTCTCAATGAGATCATTTCAGACTTTGATAGCGTAGGTTCTGCAACAATTTCTATACTCGGTTGTACATTTTGAGAGTTAAATGTGAAACCAATCAATACTCATTTTGTCATTCAGTTATTAGACAGGGACGGGTTTCGGTGCATTACTAAGATCAAGACCATAGGAAGCACCTATATGGCTGCCTCAGGACTCACACCAGAGAGCAACACTAATGGATGCAGCAAGGTGTGATCATTTTACAGGATTTGTTTAAATGGTCCAAACAGGGATGATAATAGGTGTAACATTGCGCATTGTTTTGCCACAGAAAGAGACTCTGTCACAGATTGAACGCTGGCAGCATCTTGCTGACCTGGCAGACTTTGCCTTGGCGATGAAGGTGACTCTCGGCAACCTCAACAAACAGTCTTTCAACAACTTCATGCTTCGAATTGGTCAGTTTATGTGTCTGTGTGAGTGGATACAAGTATGTTAGCTTTTTTTTCCGCCTGTGTGTTCATGTTTCTTTGTGACCTTTTCAGGTCTGAATAAAGGAGGTGTTCTCGCTGGAGTGATTGGAGCTCGTAAACCTCACTATGATATCTGGGGCAACACAGTCAATGTGGCCAGCAGAATGGAGTCAACCGGAGTGATGGGGAACATCCAGGTAGCTCACGCTCTCTTGAACCCATGTGATTTCTGTACAATTTATACATAGAAATGTTTTCAGCCTTGTGTAAATATGCCGTTCTACTTTGGCTTCAGGTGGTGGAAGATTGCTACAATATTTTAAAGGATTATGGCTTCCGCTTTATCCGAAGAGGGCCCATATTTGTCAAAGGGAAAGGAGAGCTGCTTACCTTTTTCATGAAAGGCAAAGACAAACCCAGTAACAATTGTGGCCAAATGACTACTGCTCTCCCACATCAAGTTGGGGACCATTCCTGACTTTTTTCCATATCCTGAGCTATCAAAGATGAGCATAAATAGAATATCACGGTTGCTCTGTTTCTCTCATATACAGCATATTATTCAAGATCTTTTGTATAACCTCTGTAGCTTGTGTGAAGCATATGGAAGTAGAACAACCCAGCAATCGCACTGTACAATGAGCACAATTAGGACAGCGGTGAAATAATGTGTAATAAGAGGAAACAATTTTGTTCAGGAAAATCAGGAGTTTCTCACAGATAACCTGTATTAAAGAAATGACCATGTTGTACTAGATTCTATGATTTCTTTCATCATGTATAAATCAAAAAACAAATTAGACATCAGTACAAACAAATACTTTATTTTCTGTGAAAGTATGCAAAACAATAATGATGACATTGTCAAAGTAGTGATTTGCAGTTCCCCTCAGAATCATTGAACAAATTAAAGAGATTCCTATCAGAGGCATGATTGTTCCTAGTTTACCTTTTGTGTGGAGTTTGTGTGGTCATTCTTCTCGTGTGTGAAGTTGCTGCATAATCCAGCCTCATTCCACAATGAAAGATGTGCATGCTACATTAATTTGAGGTTATAAATTGTCTTGTGGAATGTTGTGTGGCCTGACCTTTGCTCAGTCTGCCTGCTTGTTAGGCCTCAGGTCTTTTGTGACCCTTGGATGAAGTGAGGATGAAAGATTAATGAATGGACGTTTTTAGATTTTGCTGAAAATTGAGATTTCACTGACACCCGAGGTGTCCTGTATGTACAATGAGAAAGACTGAAGGTTAATGTCATCTCAAAGGATATACCAACCAGATCATGATCACACACAGACAATACTTTTAGAGTAATAAGCTCAGAACAAGCAAGTCAAACACAAACCTGCTTCGCTACAAGAAAAACAGAAGCACTCTGATGGAAATGTTAAAGCTGGTTGTTGTTTTTTCCTCCCAAGTGGGACTTGGTAAGTCAATTAAATTAATTGACCAAAAATGAGCCT
>OMNM01027136.1:2318-15841 GCA_900302745.1 Parablennius parvicornis | reverse complement strand
CGCAGCCATGCAGAAGCCACTTTTGTTTCGCATTCCTTCATTTTCTCCCGGCTGAAGCTGGAAATATAGCGCAGGGGGAAACTTGGCCGCTGTCCAAAGTTTGGTGGAAATCAAATTCCTCCTGCAGCCAGCCCGTGGAGGTGTTGGTCCCTTCAGATCCACTGGTGGGAGGCAGACAAGTGATTAGTCGCCTCCAGATTGGGCTTCAGTAAACTGTGTCAAGAAGTGAACACAGTGACCCTGACATTTTCAGTATGGCCAAGGGAGGGGAAGATCCACTTAATGGCTAGTCCTGTGCCAGCCTGCATCCCCACTCCGGATCGATAATTGCTTCATTAGTTAATCTGATTGAGTGTGTGAGCAGCCGCTTGTCGATGCAGAGTTACCTCTCTTTCTGTGAGGAGTCTGTGTTTTATTGATTTCATTGTTCTCTGTAGAGCCTAACTTTTCCCCCCAACTAATCCTCACATTTACACGAAGAAAAGGAGAATGGATCTCTTTGTTTGAGCTCCTCACGCCGTCCCCGTCTCACTTTTATTAAAACCGATCAATGGCGACCGCGTGCGTCTTGATAGCAACAGTGAAGTGGCAACAAGAACAAATCACATGTCTCATGTTGTCATGTCGGTGCCGTCGTCGTGGGCTTTGAAAAATGGCAGCTTATTTTAAAATAGCAGCTGTTAAATATGTTGTATGTCTTCACTCCTCCCACTCGCGGCGACATGTGCTTGCGGAAGGAAATCACGTAGCGTTTTTAAACCTCGATAAATCAGCAGAACAAGCTGTAAACACAACACGGATGTATTAGCATCCCTTAATTCAATATGGTGAACTTGTCAACAAGATTTACTCACCACAGTTGCTGTGCAGTGTAACGACTGTCAGATTATTCCTTAATAGCATTTTTTTTTTTTTTGCTATGTTTAGGTCTCAACCAGCTCTCGTGAGGAATGCCTTGGTCTCGGGCGGCTGAACACTGAACTAAATGTTTAGTCGTGTTCTTCGGAATGGTAACTGGACTCGATATATTTGTTGGGAACATTCGCCTCGCTCCGGGATACTATTGGGTTGTGAATCAACTTTATGGGCAGTTTGGCTATCGATAAAGATGAATAAATATCTACGATAGTTATTGATTATTTTCAAAAAGTATTATTATGTGATGTTGATACTTGTTAAAGATTAGATATTTTTCTTTGTTTGTGGGGGAAAAGACTTTGTCACTATTATCTAACAACACTGAGATGATGCAGAACCAGAGGATATGAGGGAGGATTAGGAGTTTAGCTTTGTCTAAACACAGATTCCATTTACGGCTGTCCAGCGTCTGCTCACAGGCTTCGGTGCCGTCCATATGAGCACGCCATTTCGCATAAATGCACAATTTCTGGCCGATTATTCACATGGTGCAGCACTTTAGAAGCCTGAAAGCAGGTATTTTTATAAACAGGTCCCCGCCTCCCCCAACCCCCCCACTGCAGTGTCTCCTAATAACCACAACAATCATGCTCCAGGTGGCGCTGTAGAAGTTACTGAAGATTAACAAGGTGATATATTGGATTTCCCAGTGCTAGGAGGATCTGGAGTAAAGACCTATCGAACACGTCTATGAGCAGGAGACAACTTCTATGTTTATATGTTCTCTGTGTCTTCTTCTGCATTTTTTTGTGTATTTGGTGAGTCACAGCGCCCCCCCCCCAGGCCTGGAAGAAGTGCTACATGCCCTTAGGCTACGTATTGAGCCGTGATCATAGTGACGTGTGGACGGAGTTTTGAGATAACGCGTTGTTTTGGCTCATCTGGACCGGGCCTTGATGGCCTGTTCTGACTCACTTAAAACCGGACTGCACAGATACATCTATGGGCAATTCCAGCACGGCGCTAAGATGAGGTTGTGTTTGCGTCTTGTTCCCTTGCTGGTTGTTCCTTATTAAACGCTGTTTAAGCTTTTCAATTGCTCTCAGTCTGATTTCTCTCTCTGAACATTGTGTCCTGAGTTTCGCTCGGAATTTTGCAGACAAAAAAATCTGACATGCACCAGATAACTTCGTGGCACCACCTGTTTAACAAGAAATGATCAGTGTCATGTAATACACTAAACTATTGATTTGGAATTTGAATCAATAGTTCTATAAATGACAATTACCAAAGTCGATAGTGAAGCCAGGTGGATTTTGGAGGTGTTGACACAGAAGAGCTCGACATTTCATTCCCCTTTGTGCAAATCAACAATACAGCAAGTTTGATTCCAAAAATGACATTTGTTCACAACGAAAACAAAGCAAACCTACAACATCCATCAGTTTCACGCACACAATTATGCGCCGATGGTTACAGCTGTGCTCACAAACTATTGGGAGTAACTTGGAGTTCAGCCCATGTGTGAAGGGGGATCGAACCATCGACCTCATTTCATTTGTTCTACCAAATAAAATGTTGTCCACAAAATCCAAGAGGGATACAAATTAGGGTATGATCGAGAAGCTTCCCCTCAGACAAAAATTAATCATTGGGTGTAATCGGTGCTGGGAATTCCTGATTCTGAGCTGTTTCAGGAGTTGAACAGGAGTTGTTGACCCACCTCCTTTAAGGCTGGAATTCCAAGTCCGATGTATTCATAGCACTCCTACAGCGTTAACCATTTCATTGACTTTTCCCAATACAACTCTGCTGTAGTATTACCTCTGGGTGCAAAGCTATAGTGCGCTGTGAATGAAATATGATGTAATGTTTTATTCATACTGAAAAAAAGAACAAGCACAAGAGTAGCGTTGAAGGAGGCTTTTGAATTATTTTCCCACTTGTAATGTTGTGATCTACTGAAGGGCAACAAACAAGTTTTGTTTTTTTTCCCCTTTCGCACAAGCAACGTCATTCTGAGTCATGAATTGGGTCTTTTGAGACCACTGAGACATAGCATAATCCTCCAGACCATTCTCCTGTTAAAACAGGCGAGAAGCACTGAAGTGTGTGAGCAGCAAAATAGATTCATATATTGTGGCCTTATGTGGCTGCAGTAATTATACCGGGAGAAAAGAGGGAGGCTGTGTCGTGTACCCTTTCACCTCAGAGGTGCAGATAAGTTTGCATTTGAAAGAGGATGTTGTGCATTGATGGATTTTAGACAGGTTTTCATCAAAGAGACAGGACTTTGAGACCAGTGAGGATGACATAAAGGTCGACATCAATTTTCTAATACAAGGCGGTGAATGGAGATGTCTTAAGACACACTTATATATCTTTTCCTAAACCTTACCAAGTATTTCTAAGCACTATTAGCAAGAGTGTATGACTTTATTAATCCCTGGGGGAAATTCTTGGACATTGCACCACATAGAACTCCACATAGTTAACGGGGTATTATAACCATGAAAACAAGCATCTCGGACAATTCTTCACACTTTATCTAGAAACTGAGCATATCTGGTGACTTCTTTTAAACTGACAATCACATAATACATAATTGCATATTTATACTCAGTCGTAAGAAAAGTGCTGCTGCCATTATGTTCTGCACCTTTGCTCTTACAAAGAGCAATGGGCAGAACATATAGAGTTATGTGATGTAGAGTTTTTTTTTCCAGCTTCTAGCAATTTACATTATTGATGTATTTACCGCAATATAATGATCGTTAAACTATGAAAGACCATAGTTGAAACATAAACATACTGCTTTAAGTCATATTTATGGTGTGCATTTGCAAATAAAACCCTATACAGTAGTGCGGTGGTGCTCGATAGCATGTCACCAATGTTTTACAGAAATCCTGAGGAGAAACATGTCCAATCAGAGACATTTATAGCTAGAACTGGTGAAGTATGAGTGTTTTTGGTCAGTGAAATGGTTTTCCACATGTTTTATATGCCACATAGGAGAATGAAATATCCTTAGATTATAGCCTTGGGTCTGGTATTTCAAGAGTTGCCCTATAAAGGGTGAAATTACCCCATGGGTAATGATGATAAGGCCCCATAGTGTGTGTGTGTGTGTGTGTGTGTGTACAATAATATATGAACGTTTTGGTCTCCGAGTGAGTGAAAATCGACCTGTTCTCTCATCTCAGCTGGAAGATGTGCTCTCTGTTGGCTCAGATGTTATGCTTTCCCATGCTACATGTGGTGTCATTTCTTTTATTTTTAAGATATAAAACGTATTTAATATATGAGGCAGTGGAGGCCTAAAAGGTTAAAGAGGCACGCTTGCAACCTCAAGGTTAATGTTTTGAATACCACTGCTCCCTGAGCAAGACACTAACGTCCAACTGCTCCCCTGTGCGTTAAATGTTATCTGAGAATAGGATGGGTTATATGCAGAGAATGATTCTCCCCATGGGCATCAACAGAGAAGCTTTAACATAAATAGCATCTTATATCTTTACATGTAGAGTTTTTTTTTTTTGTGTGTTTTTTTTTGGCTTCTTCGGGTTTAAGAAAGATGCTCAGAGATGTTAAAAGAACATAAATATGCACAAGTTTAGCAACTGTTATGACTCTCGCTTCAGTGCCTCCGGCTTCAGTCTAATGTGCTCTGTCTTTGTCTTTTACGGTTTAACACTACATTGTCAAATCTATTAATAGCAGTACAAGACTGGTTTGAATAGACGGTGGAGCAGAGAGCGGAGGGCAGACACTGTGCTACCTACTGCATAAAAACACCATTATAGGAAGAGGAAAAACCTGGTCTTTCAGTAAATCACCCGGAAAGTGGTTCGGAATATATTTGGATAGTGAAATGTACTTTCTGTGCACTCCAAATTCAAGATTTGAGCAGAAGCTGTGATCGTATGTGCCGTCGATGTATATTTCTAATTTCTCAAGTTCTAATTTCTCAAATGCGACGTCTACGGTCTTTAACGTCTTGTCATCATGTGGGGAGTATTTTCTTCTTCATCTTGTCTTTAGTGATTTAATCCTGTATTGTGGAACTGTGTTGCATGTCCACGCAAATTACACCGAGACAAATTCATTGTGAAGCCATTGTGCTGAGTAAAAGAGAGCAAATCCTACAGGCCCACGGACTCCGAAAGAAATTTACAAAGAAAATAATGCAGTTTTTCTTTGTATTAAAATGGATTCAAATGTCTGTAGTGAATAAAAGATCAGAGACGTCTTTCATAAACGGATTTAATGGTCATAAAACTGGTCTTTTTCTGTTGGCTTTGGCCTGACATTTAGATCAATGTATACGTGTTAATATTCATATCAGGACTTCAAAGATGACGCAGCCTGGATCAAAAGAGATAATCCGGAGAAAAACATTTCTATTGTTGCGGTGCCATTAAGTTGTGTTATTATGGGGAAGGCCAGGTATTAACTGAGAAAATTTCACCCAGTCACACATGTTGTTTGGGAAAATTCATATAAAACGCGATGGGAGGTAAATGCAGCTGACTGAAGCATGTGAGGGAGAATCGATTACGCCGAGCGGGCCGAGGGGCGAAATGGAGTTCAGATGTGTCACAGGTGAGACATTCATGCCCTGCAATGGGCGGTGATGCAGCTGTCTCTGTGCGATATATTGGACCCAGCCTGGCCGACTTGGCTGCAAGTTGTGTCTGTTTCCCCCAAATTACCTGGCTGTGAACGCATGAATATAATTCCACGGCAACATGAAAGGCAAAGAAATTATTCATGAAGATGTAGACTGTCCCGCTACAACTCAGGCATCTGTCAGCTGTCAGTATTGTTTATTTCTCACCTGAGCCTGCAAGTATTTCTTGGTTTGTCAGCTAATGGCGGCTTGTTGCCGGTGAAATCGGCAGCGCTTAAAAGCCGCCTGCAGCAGGCTGATGCTTTGAACAGCAACGACCCAGAATAAACACGAATGGCGTCTTCTTGTTATCCCTCTTTAATATGGCACTGAGCATGTGGGGAAATACATCTGCCATTTTCTCATAATGGTGTGTAACACCCAAATGTTTCACAAAATAAACTTCTGAACAACAGATATGTCATATTATGGCAATTCTCTTATTAACATTTTGGAAATACAGTAGTTATAACTCATCAGGGGGAATTCAAAGACTTCCTTGTTGAGTAATTTGTCTGAGGACTATAATTTGTTGCTGAGTTTCTTCAAGGGAGAAAGCGGGTTGACATTCAGTTCACCGGCTAATCTTTAAAGCAGAAGAGGTAGATAGCAGTCAACGTGAGATACAATCACTCCACATATTGGACTGAAAAGGGCATGTCAGGAATATCAAATAGATGACGAAGTAATCAAATATAAAAGATGAACATTTTCTTTTCTTTGACAACAACGGAATCGGCGGGCGCCGTTCTCGGTCAGACAGGAACAACTGCAGGGATTTCATAGTGATTCATACAATGTTGAAGAACGAGAACTCCTGGTTTAAGCTACTAGGGCCTGTATGTCCTGTTCCTGGGCTTTACATATATTACAATAATCCTACTCTCATTTGGCTGTTTGAAACTGTGTCACCACACGAGGATTAGAACGTTTAGAGAGAGATCATTTGTTCAAAAAAACAGCTGTGAAAATGCATTGTTGCAACCGTAGAGCATGTTCACACACAGGCCTGACTCATGCAAAGAAATGCAGCGGCTGTGGACTAAGCAACCTCGGATTTATGAATGAGCACAAAAGAGAACAACAGGGGAAGACGAGACAAACTGGAAAGCAGACAGGAAATGAAAACAACCCATAAACGCATTAGCATATGATCCGACCATGAGAAGTTGTTTCCACTCAGCTATCAGTGTTCATAACAAGTCGAGGAGGTTTACATCCAATTTCCTTGAAAAGTGATGGAAAACCTTGTGGTACCTTACAATTCCTCGCCGGTGTAAGTCACTGTGCCGGGAACAGTGAGAGGTTTCCCTGAAGCACTCAGCTCCTGAGGAGCCTACCTGTCTTACTGATGTTAAAAAGATGAGCTGATGGGAGATCTGAGCCGTTCCTGCAAAGCTTTGATGGACATTTAAATATAAGAACAATTTTGAAGGTGTTAGCCTCAACTTTAAATAACAGCTTTTGTGTGGAGTAACCTGAGCAATACTATAAATCACTAATAGCACTAATTACCTTCGCCAACAAAAGTTGGCCGAGAAGGTTTTGCTTCCGTCTGCATGTATTTATTTATTGATTTGTATGTTTTTTACTAAGGTTTCACAAAAACTACTCACCTGACGTGCATGAAATTTTCAGGGATGATTTATCAGCATCCAAGGACCAATCCATTAGATTTTGGGACGTTAACGACTAACGGTTTCCGAAAAAAATCCCAAACATCTGAGAAAGAAATGTTCCATACAAAGTGGATGGAAGAAGTACCTCATGGAGGAGATCGTGTGCATAAAAGCATGTTGCCACACCTGATGATTTGATGAGCATGCTTGGAGGATGAGGGGGTGGATGGATGGATCATACAAAGGGTGGAAATACTAATTCTATCATAATTCAATTAAAAAAAAAAAAGTCTTGAGCCAAAATAGACTCTCTTCACCAAACATCAGTTGGGTCCATCCATACATCTACTGCACCAGAAAACTGGAGTCGATACAACATTGGATGAAAGACAGCAAGTCCTTGCTGGACACAATGCGCTCATGGGTGTCATTAAGTTGTCACAAAAACATGTTTCACTGCACGATGTCGCCTTCATGGACGTTGGTCTTTGGAGATGAATGTCGACCGTAGCTGTACTGTGTGTCGACGTGGCGTCGTCACATCGTCAGGTTAATAGGAGGTGCCGGGAGATATAATGTGCAAACAAGGCTTCTGCTGATGCAGGACGCCATCAGTTTTTGATTCCCACAAACTTTTGTTCCCTCTTTTGTAGGTGGTAACTGTTTGTGGTAATCAGTCAGTGGATTTTCTGACACTTTTAGTGAACTTTATAGTAACTATTGGACCACGGTACCAAGTGAGCTGAGTCGAGCGGAGAGTGTAAAGACGGGCAGACGGCGGGCCTCTGGTTGGCTTCCCCAACATGCCTGTTCTTTTCCAGAGTTGCGTCCGGCCACCCGCAGCCTCCTCCTGCAGCCTTCTCTTCATTTGCCTCGCGTCTGACAAAAAGCCACGACCGATGTGTTCAACAGTTGTTTCATGTTTGTGTCGCATAACAAAATGACGTCGCCGGAGTTTCGGGGCACTTTGGTCTGACAACTCCAGATACCCGGAAGCGCATGTATTTAACCCATGAGATTAAACGTTCAGTGAAAGCACGAAAACTCTGGCTCCATTTACACAACAACGCCTCGTTTGAGAAAAGTTTTGCGTTTACATGGCAAAGGTAGAAACACTGAAAGCAAAGTAGTTAGCGTGCCAGGCCACAAGTTGTCGTTGTTTGTTTGTTGTAATGAAACCACACGTACTGTGCATGCATGAAGAGAACAATACGGCATAAATGTTAATAATGGCGGATACACTGACATTGGTATGGACGGATGATGAATTGAATGTTATTAGGGGTGGGACTGGGGAGTTACATCACTACGGAGGCCGCCGTGTTTGTTACTGGTGCATGAGCAGAAGAGCTATTTACCACGTTGGTGGGGTGCATGCACAGTGACAGCGTTGACGTTGTCTCTTAGGGCGGAGTCTCAAAAAACATCCACCTTGAGAGCAGGTTTCAAAAGGTGACAGTTGCTCTGAGCACCTCTGTTGTGTGAACGGACTCCTAAAATGCAGCTGAAATTTTGCATTTTCAGCTTCAGAGGCCCTGTTTACAATGAAGTTTTCATTGTAAACAGGGCGTCTGAAGCCTGGAAGCAAACCAGGAATCTTCCTAATGTGAGGCGTGCTTACTAACTGCATATCCATTTAGTTGCATGACATCAGCCATACAGTGACGTGTAATTATTTGTTGTCTCACCTGATATTTGATGACATTTCTCTCATTAAATCTATTCAGTCATTTCATTCTATACTTTTGTAGTTTTTCACAGACCATTTTAACTGATCTGGAGTCATTGTTTATATTGCTCCTCCTCCTTTGAACTCTGTTTTTGCTCTTCACCAAAAAAATAAATAAAGAAATAAAGAAATAAAGTTTCTTTGTTCGTCGCTCTGCAGTGTTTTGTAGCTTGTGGCTAACACTGACTGTACTCTGCTTTCTGAGGTATTTAGACATTATTAGCTTTATTAAAGCTTTTCTGGCTGCAAGAAAGCTGCTTGCTAAAAGCGCATCTGTGAGAGTGGTGAGAGAGCTGAAAGGCACTAAAGAGCTGAGGGAAGCTGCAGCGTTGGGAGATAATTATCCTCGGGTTGTTTGCCACAAGCAATTTTTCATATTAGACATAGCCATTTGAGCTTTGATCAATGTAGGAACGTGCCAGCTTTAAATGTGAAAGAAACATTAAGGCATAAACCTGTTTGCATGCATATAGAAGCATCAGTGACTAATGAGCCTAAATGTATGTTGGGTCCCTTTTTGCATCCTTGGTCATCATTTGGGATATTCTAGAGAAAAAACAACTGTATTAAGAAAATAAATTATATAATTTCAGTTGATTACATTCATATGAGTTGCACACAGTTCACAAGCAATAAGCAGACATATTGAGTGTTAATGAAGCTCATATAAACTCTTGAGCACTGAAGTATTTTATCAGTTCACATAAAATAACTATAAGCAAGTGTCTCCAATATCACGCAGGAAATTTCACTGAAACTGGTTTTCATTGAAGGAAGTAAACCTCAGAAGCTCAGGAGGGTTTTTTTTTCTTCTCTCCTCTCCAGCAGAGACCAGCTCTTGTTTTCATTCTGAGGGAGTGTCAGATTTCTTAATGCACTACTGCTCACAGTCCTTGTTCGGGTCCCAATTGGTGACAGTCCCTCCAAAACACAAACACACTGCATGGCTTGATGACGCTCTTGCATTTATTTCCTCTGAATTTATTGATTGTACCAAGTTGCAGAGCAGCTTTTGTTGTTGTCCTTTTAACTGACGGCTCTACCTCACTTCAAAAATGTATATCTGCTATCAGACAGCGGTTGATTTCTCCTCAGACTATTTTGATTGCTTGATGCTTGTGAGATGTTTCAGGCAAATCCCTTGCAAAACAATTATGGACGAGGCATCTACCATACACTGCGGTGATTGAATCAGCCGGTTTGAAATGCCAGGAAGAGAAAACAAACAGCCGGTCTATATTCATAGACAGAGTTGAATCGCAGAATTTCACCCAACCTGACAATTTCAACCGGGTGAGAGAAAAACAAAACTTAATGGGGAGACGATAATTACAGAAATGATTTCTGAGACAAACTACATTCCACTGCCATCACTGTCAAAAATGAAAGTATATGGTGTTAACGCATCTGCTTGTACACACATTGTTATCTTATTCGACATGTGTCAGAGGATGTATTTCAGAAGATGTTTATTCTTCATGGTATTTCTTGTCTGTGTTATAGTTTTATCTGCTCTGATCTACTATGTGTTGTCATATTGAATATATTTCATGTATTTTCAGTTTTAAAGCGCTTCTACCTACATTTTGTGCCACATAAATACATTTAACATATCAGACAATGCATCTTTTCTATTTTTCACGGTGTGATTCAATTTGGAAGAACAGTGATGTGTTTCTTTCCTTTTAATTCAATTGTTTGGGAGCATGGCGGGATAATAGAAGTTATTCATTTCTATTGTTTACCCGAGCTCCTTCCGGAAGGGGAAGCACCTTGTTTTTCCTGTTTTGAAAATGCCCCCGTAAGATGAAGTTTGCTCACTAACTGCCGTCCTTGTTTGCAGTGTGTGAAAGAAGCACCTTGCGGGTGTCACCTTACACAGCCGTCATAAAGGCCGTCATTGTTTGGAGCAACAATGCAGCTCCAGCCCTGCCTTCAACAGTTTGACACATAGATCTGATTAGGACTGTTTAAACACAGTCGGTTGCTTCCCCCCCACCCCCCACCGCTCCACCAACACCACCACCACTCGACTGGAATGTGGAGGGATCGGAGCATCTTCGCCCCGGAGGTTCAATACCGGTCTGAGACATGAGCAGCGTTCTGTCTGTTGGCCCGAGTCGGGCTGACATTATCTCTCCTGCGCCCCCTCGGGCTGTGCATAACAAGCAACAGGCTTTATGCGCACTGGCGGTGACCTGAGAGAACAAGTGCAATTAGCCACACCTACATTTACGCCACATCTCCAAATAAACTTATGTTACCATAACAATGAGCTCTGTTACCAGCCAGCGGTCCCCACACCTCATGCCGTGTCCATGACAATGCAACTTCTGCTGTGGAGAGGCAGAGTTGGGCGGTGGCAGCAGAGCCGGAGAGGAGCAGCTCGCAGCAGAGCAGGCCACCGTGTCCCCCTTTGTTTCGTTCTTGGAAAGGCGGAAAGCATGCGAACGATATGACAACCAGCCCCAAGCCTTGTCTCGGATTGCGGAGTCATTACGTATCTCGGATGTGGCCCGTGTCTACCTCTCCGCTGTTCTGTGTTCGTACATTTGTTTACATTTGAGCAGCCGCAACTCGCCTCCGGAGACACAGACTTGTTTGACTTGTTTTGGCTTTGGGGGTGTGCTTCATTGACACTGTGTTCTGAATTCCAATTGATTTATTTGTGGTTATGTGATGGAGTCATTAAGATCAAATGATTCACAATGAAGAATTTCACCGTCGTAAATCAGCCTCCTAAATGAAATCCTCCGGGTTTCATTCTGCAAAGCCACAATTTGTTAGGAAACCGGCCGAGGAGGAAATTCTTCTCGTCACCGACTGTACATTATTTCATGTCTGCGAGGGCTACAACGGCCTCTTCGAGTGACCTCGCGGGACATTTAGGAGGTAGTTCATTATGAAAGCTGACACGTCCCTGCCCCGCTGCCTTCACTCTCACTTGCTTACTTTCTCCACACTTCAGTCTAAACAATTACTCTTTCCAGCTAATTTTCTCCTTTGTTGTATCCATTTCATATGGAGATTAGCAAGCGATTCCATTCAACCCAAACCTGGTCTGCAGAGACCGCGCTGAATTTCGTGACTTCGTATTACTGATGCTGACTGGCACTGAATGAGCCTCAGAGTAAAGCAAGTGGCAGCAGAACATGCTAATTTCAGTAACAGATGGTGTTTAATAAAAAAAAATGCTTTGTAAGGCTTTGACTATACTTTTTCAGCTGTTTAGCCAGAAGTTAACACTTAAAATGGCAAGATATTGTATTTAATGAGCATGAGTCATTGAATGGACACATTTTCAGAGGACTTATAAAAGTAATTTAATGGCACCGCAACCAAAGCAGAGTACTTGACCGGTATTTATTTCAAATGCCCAGTTTGCTTCCTCTAAGCTAAGCTCAGATTTTTGAGTTTCAGTCTGGATATAAACTCCAAAAGTTTCCCTCCTTTTGTCAGCATTCAACCTTTGACATGTTAGCATGCTGCCTGCTGAGCATGAAACTCTAAACTGACGCAAAATGGCCTTCAAATACCTTTTAAACTTCAATTTGTCCTCGTTACATTGGATGTATAACTTCAGACATTTAGTTCCAAAACAATGTGCTGTGTTATAAATAACTACCACTCTGCTTCTTACCATTATGTTTCTCAGAAATTGTAAGGAATAGGGCATTCTGGGGAATGCTAATCAGTTTCACCAATCAATTTGTCTTTCCTCTCTTGTGTCTAACACACACGCTCATAGAGAGACATTGAAAATGTGAGCGGATGAGTCGTACATCACTGAGCTTGACTCACATTGCGCACATGATCAGGCATTGATGGAAGTTAACATCCAATAAGAAAAGCAAAAAGCTAAAAATTTGACATCGTGTAGGTATTAGTTCTCATTCCTGTGCTTGCCTGTGCCAAGGCTCAAAGATTACTATTGCTGTTTCAGCAAAGATTATAAAGTGAAATATGAAGGTAAAATCAAAAGTAGTCAAAACGGTGACTTTATACGTTTCTATACAAGTTGTATTTATATATATTTTATGAATTTGTGCATTGGTTTGTTTGAATTGTTTGTATGCACTGGTGTGTGAGTAGGGAGACCTTGTACTCAGTCCTGAGTGGGGCAGGGAGCCGGTGGAGGGATTTCAGGATGAGGGTGATGTGGTCGTGTTCTTGCATCCTCATCATGATCCTGCGGTTCTTTGGATGCTCTGGCTAGAGATCCTGCTGAGGAGTGCGTTGCATTAGTCCAGCCTTGAGAAGACAAAGGCGTAGATGAGCTTCTCTCTATCAGCCAGAGTGAGCGTTTGGCGGAGTTTAGTGATGTTCCTGAGGAATGAGGTTTCACAGAGAGTTTGATGTGGGTGTAAAAAGGGGAGTTGGGAGTCGATTTTAACAGCCAGGTTGGGGACGGATGTGGATATAATTTGTGTGTAATTTAGTCACTTCATGCTGTGTTCTCCTGACCATGGCATGAATGGGGCACGCAACTGTCTCACTGTGTGTGTGTGTGTGTGTGTGTGTGTGTGTGTGTGTGTGTGTGTGTGTGTGTGTGTGTGTGTGTGTGTGTGGGTGTCTGTGTATAATCAAAGGTTGATAACATTGCTGAGTTGTGGGAATCAACATTTTGTGCATTTTGCAATTCAGC
>OMNM01027132.1:1328-20955 GCA_900302745.1 Parablennius parvicornis | reverse complement strand
ACAAAGACAATCTCATGTTTATTTCAGATACAATTTGCATTTGAAGCAAGGACATAATTTCACTGTGTTAACCAAAATGTCATTCTCATTAGGTGCTAATGGTTGAACGGACAAAACGCAAACATCATCTGCTTCTGAATTTCTAAACTTTTACACACTGTCTTCAGGTTTTGTTCAAAACAAACGAGGGAGAGGGAGATCTGCTGGACTAAACGTTGACGCTGCACATTCTCAAGGCTCACCACTGCCCTCTGTTGTTTAAAACTGGTGTGATATTCTGTGAAAACTATAAACCAGGGCGCTCACTCGATTCACAGTCTCCAATCAAGCCATGGGAGTGCTCCGTGGGTACATCCTGGAACTTCACCGGCACATACAGCGGTTCACTCTGCAGGTCAGAGCGTCAGTACATGAAAATCACTCAGCCGCACAACATTACGGCCTTGACATCTGATCAATTTACATTGCTGTCCGAGTACCTACCAGACAGTTGTTCACAGTGCTGTCAGTCGTGCATGATGCGAAGTAGGCCTCAGCATCAGCAAACTGCAGAGCGGAGACAGTCGAAACCATGAACTAAACATCAAAAACTGCAAATTTTGACACAGGTAGTGATCTCACACACACGTTTTGTGAGGTACAGACTAAAATCTGGAAGAATTTAGGAAAAAAGCATTCAAATCTTGCTGCAGTTCATTGTGGTACATGTAGGTAGGAACTCAAAAAAAAGTGTCAAATATATTTTTGTTCAGGAGCCACATTTAGCCCAGTAAGTAGTGCCATAATTATCTTTTAAATTTGAACTTTTAAAGTTTTTCTTTGTTGTGGCGCAGAGTATACAAGATGAAAATGTCTTTATTTTCACAAAGCCATACAATTACTGTGGAAAATGTCTACAATTGCATAAAGCCAATTTTAATAAAACCTTCTGGTGCAAAAAACTGCGAAATGTCCAAAAGGCTACTCCTTTAGCTGTTGCATTATGGGTATTTTTTATAAACTCAAAACACAAAACTACAGATTCCCACCAACACTAACTAAATACACACACGAAAAGAGCAAATAGTCCTTGCAAACTTATTTTGTCCATGTTTAGTAAGTCTGCAGGATGTGCAGCCACTTTTAACTAAAAAGTGAATCACTTTTCAAACTTATTTTGATAAATGTCCAGTCAATACAAGCTTTAGTCATACACAGATACTTCCACTTCCGTACTGGTCAGGAGTGTAATACACACCAACAACAACACAGCGCCCCCATGTGGGAAGAGTTTGTCTACTTACAAATGCTGAGTGCCTGCGTTTGAGAGAACCTGTGCACTGCTGCCTCCAGGGCCTCCACAACAGGAAACCCAGCAGGTACAACACAAACATGGAGGTCTTGGTGAAGGTGCTGAAGAAGGGCTTGTTGTACTCCTGTCGCTTGAAAATGTACTGTGGAGGAAAATAAAGAGGTTATTATTTTACTGGCAGGCGAACAGTTAACTGTTAAATACTGACATGTTTACAGGGAGATTTCTCTCTTTGGTTTCTATTTACCTTCTTTAAATAGTCAAATTTAACTTTGCTGTGTTTTAAATTGATGTTAAACACATTAAATATGCAATTGAACAAGTTGTCACGACAGCATAGATGTTATTTGTAGTCTTTTTGTTTGAACTTAGAGTGATAATACTTTTGTTTTTTCAGGTTCTTTAATATATTTCAAATTTGTCATTATTGCAATATTAACATCGACAAAATGCATATCGATAAAGACTAGGTTTCCATGCACAATACTAATGAACAAAATCTAATCCATTTGAAATTGTTAATCATACTATTTCATGCCTATGGGCCACAGGAGAGAAATCAGAACCACAAGAAATCAAAGAAAGATTACTAAAAACAACAACGTCAACAAACTGCTTGGCTTCTGAACTAAAACTAAGGCCAGTCACAGCTGGTGTAAATTCGAGGTAAAAGAAAGAACATGGATGGAATAACAAATCTCAAAATACACAGACTGTAACATCATGTTAATTGTAATCACATTGCTATTATCTTTAGGTTGCCTTCATGACCAACCAGGAAGTAGCGACATTTTCATGTGTGAGGAGGAGAATGGACCAAAGCTTGTGTACAAAAACTAGAGATCCAGGTTTAATGGTGAACATATAACAGAGATTCTGATCTTCTTCTTGATCATCATCAAATAGCGCTCATGAGATTCTCTGTCAGTGTTCAGTACATTTTTCTTTGTGGCCAATGTTGCATTATTGTCACTTTCCCAATTTCCAGCTTCCTTATTGCATTGATGTGATCTAGCTCAGTGGTTTTCAAAGTGCGGGCCAGGCCGTCCTTGGAAAGCTCCAGAGAGATTTATTGGGGTGAAAAACAGAAGGATAATCTTTAAAACAGGGCGAAAACTCTTAACATTATATATTTGTATTTTACAGAAGAACTTAAGATTTTTTTTTTAAAAAAAGTGAAATTTCAGAGCTGTAAAAAAACATAAAGTGGAACTATGAATGTTATAAATTCACAGTTGATTGCCATCAATATTAAGATCTTATAATGTCAAAGATTACTACTACCAGCTTTAGAAATTAGGCTTCAGAGTAAAGAAAAACTAATATGTATTTATGAATGCTTAAATACTGAATGCCGCAATATACATTTCTCAGTAAACTCTCTCTGGACCCCTGTCCTGGGATCTCCTACTTACTGAGGTTAGTTCTGAGGAAGCCACCCAGATGACGTCCACCAGCAGGAGTATCACCACCCCCAGAGCCATCCGCCTCCGCTGGGCCGCGGAGCTGCTCTGAGAGCCCATTCGGTTCATGATGAACACCCACTCCATCAGGACGCTGCCGAGACACACAGATGGTCACGTCACAAAATTTCTCTTAAAGTGACGGGCCGAGACGGAAGACATCAAAGCACAAACCTGATTAAAACCACGATGAAGCCTCTGAAATGTTACTGCCGCTCTCTCTGGAGTGCCAGCTTACATTCGATCCCGCTGGAAGTCGGGACCAGCCACAGACTCACTGTTAACACGAACCTGCAGCAGCACATAGACACAACAGTTATTAATGATATTACACTCATTAATCATCGGCACTGCGGTTGTGTGGGAAGAAACGGTTGACCTTCAATCCCTGAAGCAGGAAAAAGATGAGTAAAAGTCAACTTCACCAAAAAGCTACAAAAGGCTGGCAAGTAAAAGCTTCTAATGAAAACAACTGGAGGGATCATTTTTAACCAGATGGGTTATTTTTCCAACAGGTCAGTAACATGACTGTGTATTAAAAAAAAAAAAAATCAGTAAAGGTAAATCAAATTGTATCACACAAAGAATTTGAGTACAAATGTCTACTAAAACTCATTGAAAATGGACTAAAAAGAGAACAAATCACACTCCTGTGAAGTACACAAAAGATGCAGAGCATTTTACCTGATTGTTCTCAGAAAAACACTTTAATACAAACATCTTTGCTGGTATGAGACTGAATAGTGTTTCGAGAAAGACCTGCAAAACACGCAGGTCAAAAACTGCCCGGCAAAAGGGTCGATCTGACCTGCAGGATGACCTTCAGGGCAAACATAACAAAGTGTGCGGGTGTTTTTTGTCCATGACGGCAACTGTTGATCGTTTATGTCAGAGATCATAACACAAGAGTGAGAGCCCGAACTGAACAATGGGTGGCATCAACAGAGAGATGAGCATTGCAGCAGGGGCATCTTCTTATTATGAAAGTGAGTTTGTGAATAGATTTGTCCTTCATTCTGCAACAATCGTGCAACACACTTCAGCCTGATAAGAAACACTATGGCAGGATGTCTGTTTGCACTGCAGTTCGAGTCTTAAGGAAAACTGTGGAGTGGTTCGGATTTACTGGGTGTGGAGTTTGCATGTTCTCACTATGGGTGCATGGGTTTCATCCAGGTACTCTGATTTCCTCTGACAGTCCAAAAACATGCAAGTAAGGTTAATTGGTGTGTGGTTGTATGTCTCTCTCTCAGGGTGTGGGCAACCTCAGTGTGATTTATGGCCATTAACGCCGAATGGTGATGAGAATTCGGGGGCGAGAGAAAGAGCACAGTGTCAGAGCACATACTGCAAACCATTTTTAGTCCTGCCTGCATACCACGCCTTTGGCCAATAGAACGTGTATGAAGCATCACACAATGAGAACTCCAACAAAGGAGACCTGTGACGGTTGTAAAACTCTTCCAGCATAAAGATGTGCACAATCATAAAGCGGGATTGTTCCAAAATGCGAAACATTTGGTGGCCCAGGAGGGCCAACAGCACAATGCAACAGCAAAAGTCAAATCCATCAGAAAACATTACCCCCGGAAATAAAGCCTGTTCTCTGACCACTGCACACTTTCGTAGCTTTTTGTGTTGTGGCTTTTTGCTGTTATGTCTTGGCTTTTTTCTGTTGTGTTGTGGCTTTTTGTTGTTGTGTTGTGGCTTTTTGTTGTTGTGTTGTTGGCCACCGTATAAACATAACTCTTTCCCAACCTTGGTGAACCAGGAGCTGCATATGTTGACTTAGCTTAGAGCAAACTGAACAGTAAATACGAAAACTAGCTGTCTATTACAGGTGTTTTTACGTGTCTACTACAGGCCATAATATGGATCATTTCTTCGAGTAACCAGGTAGTTAAAAGAGAGATTAAAGTTGTGTTGTTATAATGTGTCGCTTCCTGAACTCCTAACAGCTACTAGCTTGGAAGCTACTCGCTCTTTAAGTAGCTATAAAACTGTCACTGGCTGGAGGTCAAAGGGTGAATACAGATTTAGATGTCACGATATAAAGTCAGCTGTGACTCACTGACAATAATTCGAACTCGTTTCTCTTCTTTTCGTAATGCTCGTTTAAGCGTCGCTTGTTTATTAACACGCTAACAAGCTTCATTAAGCTAAGTGGCCATATCCTGAAGAAATAAAAGCTGTTCCGTTACCTGAATCCCACCGGAAGTCTTCCGCTTTGCACCTTGATTTAAGTGTCATTTTGGACGCGCGTGAAATCTAGTGAGAAAACTCGTAGTTTAAAGGTAAAAGGACATCCAGCCACACGGTTGTAAACATTAGCACACCCTCCCTTCATGGTCAGGTGACATCACTCATGACGCAGAGGATTCTGGGAAATGTATTACGTTAAACATTTACGAATTTAATTACTTTACGTCTTTTAATCATAGAAACTGAATTCCCGAGATAATAACTGCGTTATATTCACATAAATTCTTGTTTTGTATTAAAAAAAAAAAAATACTTTTTTTTTTTTTTTTTTCACAGAAATGCAAGTTTTGGTTAAAATAAACAATAATCAGATAGTCGTTTCTTCAACCTGATCATTTTTTAAGAATTTTTTTTATTCTTATTGTTATGATTTTGTTTCAGACTTGTCAAAACATAATTAAAAAAGATATACACAATTAAATGTATCTATTTAAAATAATTTGAATACATGTCATTTTATTCA
The DNA here is from genome assembly GCA_900302745.1 of Parablennius parvicornis. Classification (NCBI taxonomy): domain Eukaryota; kingdom Metazoa; phylum Chordata; class Actinopteri; order Blenniiformes; family Blenniidae; genus Parablennius; species Parablennius parvicornis. The sequence goes on along the minus strand of OMNM01027132.1, from coordinate 15,476 downwards.
GAGCCATTCGATATTACATATATAATATTTCATCTATTTATCATGTATTGAGATAAGTACTGAAGAATTCCATTCAGGATGTTAAATTTTTCTACTATGTTCTATTTTTATTCATGGAACACTGATCTGAATTTAGATATTTTAAATAATATTCACCCAATCTCATACAGTAACAGTGAGCAGCTTTTATTCTGCGCTTCCTGAGGCTTCCAGCAGGTGTCGCTGCTTCCGCACCGCCTTGCAGTTTCAACATCATCATCATTATAAGAAGAAGAGCAGCAGCGGTTGTTCATTGAAACATGGCTGCTGTGTGTACAGGCTAACACAGTTTGTCTCTGTAACTAATGTACAACTCAAACCTTAAGTGTTTGTAAGTTTGATTCATGTCATGTAAATAAATATTGTTGAAACTGAAATAAAGAGTCGCTGAGTAGGTAAGTAGCTGTGACCTTTTGGGCGTAAAGTAAGAGATAGTTAACAGGCTGAGCTAGCTTGAGGCTCGCGCGTAAATCATTTTATACTGAGGATCTTTTTAATAATCTTTATATTTATTCACGGTGTGTTTGAGGTTAAGATAATCCTCCATACATGACCGAAATGTCTCTTGTTTAAATGTTTTTCTTAGTTAGCCGCACACCTGCTAACTAGCCCTGAACATCATTGTTGTCAATCTGGACAGATTGTAATGTTAATAACACATGTATTGCTTGTTATTCATGTGTGCATAAAGTTGACAGGGGTTTTAAGGACTGTTGTTTTCACAGCGAGACACTGATCCACGTCATGGACCTTTCTGGAGAAAAGGGGGACCCTGAAGCTGCCGGTGTCGTCGACATGACCACCAGTGAGAAGGTGAGTCGTATAAATAGTCCAAAATATCTAGGTTTGTATTTGTAAAAGCTTTTAGAGTTAGTGTCACTCGAATTAAGAGGCCGAGCGTAACTCCTGAAAGACACACCATAACCCTCCCTCCACCAAACTGAACTCTTGGTACAACACAATCAGACAGATACACACAGCACGGACTGTCCATCAGACTACTAGATGAGAAAACGTGATTGGTCACTCCAAAGAACATATATCAACTGTTTTGGAATCCAGTAGTACTTTACACCATTGCATCCATCACTTTACTTTGCATTGCTTGGTGATGTCAGGCTTGGATGCAGCTTAACCTGAAGATCACATGAAGTTTGGAGGTCTGTCGCTGTTGACTGAAGAATTTCGGCGATCTTGGCACAATACACACCTCATCGTCTGTTGACCTTGCTCTAATTTTCACAGCTAAGTTGTTGTCCCCAATTGCTTCCACTTTGTCATAGTTCTACTTACAGCTGATTGTGTAGGAATTTCCCTGCTGTACCTCTTGCACAGGTGACATTCTATAACTGTACCATGCTGGAATTCTCTTAGCTTCTGAGAGCGACACATTCATTCACTGGTGTTTGTGGAAATAGTCTGCATCCCTCAGTACTTGATTTTATACAACTAAGGCCATACAAGTAGTGGAATGTCTCAATTAAAACATTTTGGATGGTGAAGCAAAGACTTCTGGCAATATAGTGAATGTGTGATTATCACAGACATCATACTAGCAACATATACACTGATAAGACATCAATTTCTAACCACTGACAAGAGAAGTGGGTAAAACAGATGTTTAATTTATTGTTCCACCTGTTCTCCAAAAGCTTCAGCTTATGTTTAGCGTTCCTATCCTGCAGTAATCAGAATCTAGTGATCCAGTAACTGAGTCATAGTCCAAACCAATAGGTGAACTACTGTCGCTCCAACTGCTGCAAAGGTCTTGTTTAGATACTTTTTAAGGTGTTTGAATAGATAGTGCATCACTTTGTTGTGGTGGCCATATTTATATGGCTGGTTGGTTATTGCCATGACATTGGCACATGTAGTTTGTGGTTTGCTGGCTGCTCTACAACATGTGTTAAACACATTTTAGTTCAATGGCCACATGCAGCTGTGTGAAACAATACATATGTGCAAAATTAATGCTTGAAAATTAAAAATTTTATGTTTGTGTTGAGCAGTGCAACAGAAGTATTTAAACATTTACTCTTGATATGTAAATTGCAATGCACTGAGTAGAGAAGAAGCCACTTTTGATGCTGTTATGTATTAATGAAAAGTACTTTGATTGTTTTTGTTTTCCTTTTGCAGGTTGTGGAGCTTCTGAATCAGGCTGCACTGATCCCTGCAGATGAGAAGCTGATTGTGCTGAAACAGGTTTGTAGTATTGATGAACATTTAGTTAACATGTAAAATTTTGAACCAAAAAAGATAATATGTACGACCAGGTGGTTTATTGGCATTTAGGAGGCTCATCGCTCTTTATGTTCCAACAACATCTTAGCCAAATGCACAAGGGTAGTTATTTACAAAGTACTGAACTCCTAATTCTGGCATGATGATGATCGCAGTAAGGAGACATATGATGTATTCACCTGATAAATCTGTGTCAATGCAACGATGAAATGTTAAACACAAAGGAAAACAAAGTCCCACAAAGTAAAACTGACAATTACTCCCAGCACCCCAAAATTCTTTGGTTTAATGGTGATAAGTCCACCAGGTGGGACCACGCTCCAGATCACAGAACCCGTCTAACAGTTTCACACAGAGCTGATACGAATGCTTGATTTAATATTTGTGTCGTATGTGGCCTAAATAAGCACCACATCATCACTTTTCTTCTTATTTGTCTTCTTTTCTTCCTGCATTTTGTTTCTGTGTTTGCTGGAGTTTGAGACACTTTGGACTATTGAGAGCTGTGAGGACTGTCACCATGTGAATCTATGAATTGATTTCAGGTTCAGGAGCTGATCATAAATAAAGATCCATCTCTTCTCGACAATTTTCTGGATGTAAGTTAAAAAAAACATGCTGCTGACTCTAGTTATCTGAGGATGAATTTCAATGTAATTATTATTAACCCGTGTGTGACTTCTCGCTCTATTCTGCAGGAGATGATCGCTTTTCAGACAGACAAGTCCATCGAAGTGAGGAAGTTTGTGATTGGTTTCATAGAGGAGGCTTGGTAAGTTTTTTTGCAGATCTCCCATTTTGTGGAAGGAAGTGTTCGGCACTGCACTCAATCTTCGTTTTCTTTTCTTCTCTCGATCAGTAAAAGAGACAATGAGCTCCTCCTGAGGCTGATCGCCAACCTCAACATGCTGCTGAAAGATGAGAGTGTGAATGTGGTGAAGAAAGCCATCCTCACTCTTACGCAACTCTACAAGGTTACTCTACAGGTAGAAACGGCTGCTGGGTTAAACTCACTCTCATCGATGCGATTCTGTTGAAAGACGAGAGACTTTGCTGTCTCTCCCACCAGTGGCTGGTGCGCTCCAGAACCGGATCCGAGATACAGGAGGCATGCTGGGATCTGGTCACACAGATGAAAGGCGATGTTTTGGAGTTGCTGGACTCGGAGAATGACGGCGTTCGTACTCACGCCATCAAATTCACAGAGTCGCTCATCATCACTTTGTCGCCACGGACGTCTGACTCCGACATCCCAAAACGCCAGGAAGGAGACATCAGCCTGGACAAAGTTCCCAAAGATCATTCCTACATCCGTTACGGTAACAGACTTCAGTATTTAGCTGGGCGAAGTTTGTCGTGTAGTTAAAGTTCACCTACTGAAGTGTTTCGTCTTATTTTCAGATGTTCTGTGTGAGGAGGGAAAGACCGCACTGGACAAGCTGCTGAAGTTTATGGTCCATCCTGCTATTTCCAGCATCAACCTCACCACGGCGCTGGGCTCCCTGGCCACCATCGCCCGCCAGAGGCCAATGTTCATGTCGGAGGTGGTGCAGGCATACGAGACACTGCATGGTGAGAACAATTCAGCCTCGCGTCCTAACACATTTCTAAATACTGTCTCTCGATTGGGGTCTCATTTGTCTCCGTCCGAACCGTTTCAGCAAACCTCCCGCCCACCCTGGCCAAGTCTCAGGTGAGCAGCGTGCGCAAGAACCTGAAGCTGCACCTGGTGGCCGTGCTGAAGCATCCTTGCAGCCTGGAGTTCCAGGGTCAGATCAGCACGCTGCTGCTGGACCTGGGGATGCCTCAGAGTGAGATCACCCGCTCCACGCCTGCGCCGCGCAAGAGGTCTCGCCATGAACCGTACCCAGAAGGAAAGAAGATCAAGATGGGTGAGTGCTGACAGACGGAGCAGTTTCAAAATTAAACCCATTTATGTTGTAAAAGTTACATTATTTATAAACCATGTATCGTACAGTCTGATTCGTGCAGGTGCTCAGCCCCGATATTAATGTTACCTTTTGCTTTCAGAACCGATTGAAGATGACGAGGACAAAGAGGAGCCTGCCCCTCTCATAGCTCCAAAGCCAGCAGCTGTTCCTGTCGCTCAGTCGGCCATCGACCTCACTGCCGAGTTCCTGCACCCGCTTCTCAATCCTGAAAATGTGGCTAACCTGGTGAGCAGCGATGAGCGCTTTTTCTCTTTTTTTCTTCCCTTCAACCCAGATGGTATCACGGCCCTCCTTAAATCCATGTGTCTGTGTGCAGGTGCTCATCAGCATGGTCTACCTGCCTGATGTCATGCCAGCATCCTTCCAGGCGACGTACACGCCCGTAGAGTCAGCAGGCACCGACGCTCAGATCAAACATCTGGCCAGGCTGATGGCCACACAGATGACTGCAGCGGGGATCGGTCCAGGTTAGTAGAATTTAGTTTAGGTTGAATTTGTTGGGAGATCAATGAAGTTGCTACCTTGGTGAAAGCTGCATAATATGGAATAAAACAACACTCGTTCATCGCAGGACTGGAGCAGTGCAAAGCTAAAGAAGACGACGCGAGCAAAGATGAAGACGCCGATGACGAATCCGGCACCAAAGACCTCCTCATCAAACGCAAAGTCCCGGCGTTGGTGTTCGGCCAAGCCATCTCTGTGGTGGGAGGTTATGCAGAAAAGGCTCAAGCCACCGAGACGCCAACGACCAAGAGGCTTCCTGAGCCCATCCTGCCCTCCGCACAGACCAAGTGAGTCACAATGATGATAAACGACATGACAGGTTTTGCTTTCTGCTCTCGGATTACAGATTAAGGCTCATGGTGAAGCTGAAAGTGTTTTTGTTTCACTGTGGTGGCAATTTATTCACATGAATTTATCGCAAAAGTTTTACTTCAGCAATAAATTCATGTGAATAGATTGTCACCACAGTGACAATTTGTTGGTTAGTTTACATGCGAGTACAGTCTTCATGCAGTAAGCTTTTATATACATTACATGTTGAATCTTTACAAATTATGGAGAATATGTTGCTTGAATATAGCTCCTGGCAATTTTTGTAGTGATAAAGTTTCGATTTGGTGGGAATTTTATTGACGATTAAACTTCATTTGTAGAGTTTGAACTCTTAAATGTAAGTTAAAATGCTTAACATAACTATGTATGTGTAAGAATCTACATACAATAGTAATTGAATGTAATTTATCTGTATTTTCATATGAGTACTCATTATTGTTTGAGCTATGACTCTTTTTCTGGAGTTTAATGATTGACTTTTAAGATGTAGAACCTGTAATCACTGGTTGCTCTAAGACACTTTTATTATCAGGTCAAAACTCGGGATGTGTTTCCTGCTCCAGTTTAAAGAAGTACAGAAAAAAAAGAGATAGCGTTTGAACACTTCCATTTTCAGAGGAAAAGAGAAATCGTTAATGCTGCACGAGAAGTTTAGTAAATTACAAATCAACGCTGTGCGCTGGGCTACATGTTGTCAGGAGGGTTATTACTGGTAGTGATTTTGTTTTTTTACCCACTGAATGCTCACAATTCAATACAAGTCAGGCACAGAATATTTGGTTTCATACAACAGCAAACTTTACTGTAAATTCAACCTCATTATTGCTGTGTATGATTTTGCTCTTTTGCAGGATGACCGGGGCAAGTGGGAGGAAAAAAGTCTTCCGGCTGGCAGACGTCATCCAGCCCCTGTCTGAAGCCCAGATCGAGCAGTTGACCTCCAAATCAGTGAAGCGCATTCTGCATTCAGAAAAGGCCATCGCTCAGAGCGGAATGTCAAATGTGAGTCACTTAAAATGGCTTTAAATTGTATTTATAGATTTTTTTGTTGTTGTTGTTTTTTGGGAGTTTTCCTGAGTTAAACCACAATAAATCCGTGTGCCAGGCCCGAGTGAAGCTGATCTCCCGGCTGGTGACGCAGTTCGAAGGAATGATGAAGCAGGAGGTGCTGGAGTTCATCCTGGACGACATCAGGACGAGAAGCGACCTGGCGTTTTCTCTCCTCTACCACGAGTACAACACCTACCTGAGCCAGCTTCCTGCCGGGCTGCTGGACAGCTACGACCACTGCCTGTTCACTCTGCTGTCAGGTCTGCAAGAGAAGCCAGAGCAGAGGGACGGGTGAGAGGAGAAACCCCATTAACACACTTCAACACTTCAGAAATACTCTTTCAGTCAGGTTGAGGTGGCATGAGGGTGTTCCTCATGGATCTGTACTCAAACCACTTTTGTTGATTATTTATATCTATATTGAAACATTTGAGATTTGAATATTACCTCATATGTCAGTTATGCTGTATAATAAATGATTAAATAAACTATTATATCAGTGAAAAGGCAAAACTTTCATTGCGTTTTGGGTGTCCATTTATACGACAATCAATCGGGGCGACTGAAAACACAACTTTTTTAAAGCGTCTCCCCAAGTGGAACAGGGGAAACGCAACTCTTTGAAAATACAGCATGGAAAAATTCCACAATAAGAACAATGTTTTCCTCCAGAGTGTCATGACTCTCATTTCATATTCTCATGGGACTTGGTAGTGATATTTTGACATTTACCGTAATAACAATTCAACTAGGTGGTTTTATTTTGACAGTCACCGTTATAACAATTCAGCATGGTAGCTTTATTTTGACAGTCACTGTAGCGACAATCCAACTTTCTCATCTGTCCATACAAATGTCTGTGTTCTCCCAATGTTAATGTTCATAGCGGTTTGTTCTCCACACGCCGGTGTGTGTGTGGTTTCAGTACAAAAACAAAGAGCACCTACGAGTGGCCCAATATGCTAACTGCATCATTGTTTCAGAGTTTCCTTGTAAACAGACATAGAAACGTTGTCGGGCCAAACAGAACAAGAAAGTTCATCTCAATACAAATACTTTTGAATCCTCATCGATCAAGCCTCCATCTATGTCAGGTGGTAGAGAAGGAATCACTAAAACTGATAGAAAAGAGAACTTGACTTTACCACCTTCACGATAATACTCTGGCTGCTCAGGAATGTGGGAGCTGTTCTTCTTGTCTTAGTCTCAAAGTCTCCACAAGATAATTTTCTCAGTTTGGTTTTCCTCTTAGCAAACGGTGAAACGTGACTCAAATCTTTCGCTCTAATCGGCTCAGTGACCTGGTTTGTCTTCCAGTCTTTTCACCAAGCTAGTTCTGGAGGCTCCCATCATAACAGAATCTGCGCTGGAGGTAATCCGGCGTTACTGCGAGGACGAGGTAATAGTCACCAAACTGCTTCTGGTGCAGTGCCGGTCCTCCAGATCGTCCTCTAACCGCTGTCCTTTGTGTTCAGTCCCGGGTATATTTGGGTATGACGACCCTGAAGGAGCTAATCGTCAAGCGGCCGTCGAGACAGTTCCAGTATCTGCATGTGCTCCTGGACCTCAGCTCTCATGAGAAGGAGAAGGTGATGCTCGAACCCTCGCGGGATTTCCTGATTCCTGAGATGACTCGCCATCCAAACACTGCTTGTGTTCATTTCCAGGTGCGCACCACTGCCCTGGGTTTCCTGAAGCGGATGTATGAGAAAGACCATCTCAGGGACTACATCGAGAAGTTTGCTCTGAACTACATGCAGCTGCTGGTCCACCCCAACCCGCCATCTTTACTCTTTGGCGCAGACAAGGACACAGGTGAGCTTCACCTGTAACACTTCACAAATATTCTCCCTTCATTGAACTGATTTATTTCTTTTTTCAGTTTTTTTCTTTTTTCTTCTCTATTCTTTTTTTTCTCTCTTTTTCTTTTGTTTTACTTTTTTCCTGTTTTTTCTTTTCTTTTTCCTTTTTGTTTTTTCTCTTTTCTTTTTTCCTCCTTTTTCCTTTTTCATCTTTGTTTTTCTTTTTTCTGTTTGCTCTCACTCTCTTTTTCATTTATTTTTTTTCTTCTTTTTTCTCTCTTTCCTTTTATTCCATCTCTTTTTCTACTCTTGGACATGTTGTTTTGTGTGTGTGTTGGGACAGAGGTGGCTGCTCCATGGACTGAAGAGACCGTGAGACAGTGTCTGTTCCTCTACCTTTCCTTGCTCCCTCTGAACCACCGCCTGGTCCACGAGCTGGCATCCGTCTACACCGAAGCCATCGCCGACATCAAACGCAGCGTGCTCCGAGCGATAGAGCAACCCGTGAGTCGCCACAGCTGACCCGCACTCGTTTCTTCTCCTATTCCTATAATAAAAGTTTCAGTGGTTGTTTGGTCATCCAGCATTGATCATGTTGTTAAAAACATCTTGAAAACTATTTCTTTATGTATTTATCTTGACCTTAGCAACATAAGAAAAATAAACTGAGATAAAACACCCGGACTGTCAAACCTAGTCTTTTACCAAAGCTGGAAAAGAGCAATAATAAAGAATTTGTTTTAGTTTATACTTAAAAACAAGTGAAATGTAGAAACCAAGTACAATAGTCTCCTTCTTCAGACTATTTTTGACTTTATGTGTCGTGTTTCAACAGAGCATGTTCAAGCAAATGAGTGTATTATACAAAAGTACTCATAGCTAATCAGTACAAAGGCATAACTTTTTCAAGGAGGGCGATGAAATACGACAGGAAGAAAAAGACAACGAAACAACTCACATTCACATAAATGAAGCTAAAAAATGAAGCAAAAACAATCTCAGATCTGTCATTAAAAAAAAAAAAAAGTAGGTCCAGTTTGCATTGAATAAAGCGTAATGTACCCTGTTTAGTATCTCTGTCAACACTTTGTGCACCTTTTTTATTTTATTTTATTAGATCCGTGGAATGGGCATGAACTCTCCTGAGCTGCTGCTTCTGGTGGAAAACTGCCCTAAAGGGGCAGAAACTCTGGTGACACGCTGCCTGCACATTTTGACAGACAAAGGTAAAACCAAAACAAAAGGCACTTCTGATTTTTGGGGTTTTTTTTCCTGTATTTTGCCACATCTTATATATAAAGAAACAAACTCATGCATACTGGTACAAAATCTTGAAAGGTTTTAAATGAATTCACGTGGACTCGACCCGTTTTAGCGTATCGGAGGAACAAAATGGAATAAAAGGTGTGATTTTAAGTTGTTCTGTCCTCCTCAGTACCTCCGTCTCCAGAGCTGGTAGAAAGAGTTCGGGATCTTTACCACAAACGAGTGCCAGACGTCCGTTTCCTCATCCCCGTCATAAACGGTCTGGAGAAGGTAAAGCTCTCATCTCATCATGCTTATTGAGTCAAAAGAGTTTTTATTGTGTTAATGGCCAGACTGTGTTCCTTCTATCTGGATTTACCTTCAACAGGTTGGAGGAAAAAAAAAATCCTCTCCTGGTCTGTTTGTGTTTCTCTCCCACAGAATGAAGTCATCCAGGCTCTCCCGAAACTCATCAAGCTCAACCCCATCGTGGTGAAAGAAGTGTTCAACAGACTGCTGGGAACGCAGCACAGTAAGGCCCAAAGTGGAGTCCATCCTTTTTACAAACAGCTTTATCAAACTCAGGCTCTCTGTACTGGAACTCTATTCCAGCTGACTGTGAGCGAAGGCAGGAAGCATCGTGCACCGGCCACCAGGCCACAGCTGGACACACACTTTCCAGTCCTCAACTAACCTCAAACGCATGTTCCTGGACCTCATGAATAAAACTCTACCTGGGCTTGAATTGAAGTTGTTTTCTATGAGGTGAAACAAACGGCCACTACGCCACCGTGTGGCAGAAAGAAAGTCACAATGTTGCACAAAAGCTAACCAGCTCATGGCAGCCTAATCTGCATCGTAATACCACATTGTAACACAAGGGGCACACTGAGTCACTCTTTTCTGCCCAAGAATGAAACCAAATGAATTGGAAACATGAGGAGGGCTGATGTTTGTGAAAAAAATGACAACTAACTGCTCTGAACTTCTGAGAAACTACACCTCTTAGGGTTTGATGGAGACACTTGAGGTGAAGCTCTTTGTGAAAGAAATTTCAGTTTAATTACCACATATAACATAAAAACTTTTTTTTTATTGTAGTTTTTTTTCAATAACTTATTGAATTTCAATGTTATAAATTGAAATAACCAAAATGACATCTCAGAAAAATTGATAATAGAAGTGTGTTGAAATATGAAAGGCTGTAGTAAATGTAAATATCTAATAGAGATATCTAATAGAGATATTTTATTAATCCAAAAGGGAAAGTCTTGAAATCTAATACGTATTTAATATTATAGTAGTATTGACTTTGTGTCTGCAACCAATCATGTAGTGGTCCCTGTGGAAGTGAAGGGACTCTTGGTTTTGACCTTCTTTTATAGCAGCTCAGATACACTTCTTTTTTTTTTTTTTTTAAATAATACTGACAAGTAGGACGACTCTATTTGGAGAACATCATTCAGTAGTATTTGCTCATTGTCACATAATTTCAATATAATTTATTGGTTAGCAATATTTGTCTCGCCATGACCGCCCATCTTTGCCTCTGATTAGCTTGTCAGCACTCCTGCTGTATGAAAAACAGAGATTAACCAATCAAATCGGTGAATGCTGTGAGTTCTGGCCAATCAGAGGCAGCATAGAGAGAATCATGGCTTCTTCAGTCCAGGGGAAAAATATAAACAATTTGGCTCGTCGATACTGCTGAGTGGTGCATCATGGGGGATTTGGAAGTGGATCTAATGAAAAAGAAGTGGGTGGACAACAACACTTTCTGCAGGAATGTCTAAATGTTTAGTGTTTACTGGTGCTGAAGCAAAGCAATCAATAACATTCTATTCTTACCATATATTTATTACCTCTGGTTCTTGATGTAAGAATGTCAGTGATGTTAAATGGAGTGTGTGTGTTTGTGTTTGTGTGTGCAGGTGAGGGGAGTTCCTCCGTGTCGCCTCTCACTCCAGGAGACCTGCTCATCTCCTTACACAACATCGACTCCACCAAATGTGACATGAAGTCGATCATTAAAGGTCAGTGCAGATCGCCCGTCTCGCCTCTGATCTGGGCCACAAACTATTCATTTCCATTTTTTCGAAAATCAATAGTCCACAGTGCAGCACCAGATATCCAAAGATACATCACCACACAAACGGAATAATTACTGCAGAACAATATAATCACATAGGTTATACTTTTCGGACGTGCTATTAAATCCTACGCCTTCTCCATAAATAAGATATAATTTTCTTTAGCTGCCACTTATTTAATAATCAATTCATTGAAACATGTCAGAACTAATATATTAAGACAAATTATCTAATAGAAAGGTATTAATAAATTACAAAAAAAATGTAGTATCAAATAAATGTAATAAAGTTGTTTCACCATATTAATTTATACTTACATAAATTACTTTCAGTATACATATATAAAATTTATATGCATAGAAATGTATTCACACATTGTAGCACAGCACAATTTAATAATGGTGCAATGTGTAATAATAAATGTTCAACTAAATATGTAATAATGCCCCATTTTGTAATACTTTTTTATAAATGTCCCATTTTATAATAATGTTACATATTGCAGCAGTTATTACAAAATGCGGGTGCTCTATTTTTTTTTTTAAAGAAAATTTAATAATTTGGTGCATTATCTAATAAATCATCAAAATTGAGGCCTTAATTAGAAAAGCCATGATACCATCAGAATAACATTAAGCTTTCCAGGTCAACTAGGATTTATTTTAAAATTAACTTGTCGGAAGTTTTATTGCTGAAGCCTAAATCAAATGTAAGCTGTTTTCATTCTAATGGAGAATGTGTTCACAAGCTGGAAACTAAAGTGTGTGTGTGTGTGTGTGTCTCTGTGTGTGTGTCAGCCACCAACCTGTGCTTCGGGGAGAAGAACGTCTACACGTCGGAGGTTCTGGCCGTGGTGATGCAGCAGCTGATGGAGCAGAACCCGCTCCCCATGCTGCTCATGCGCACCGTCATCCAGTCCCTCACCATGTATCCCCGGCTGGGGGGCTTCGTCATGAACATCCTGTCGCGCCTCATCGTCAAGCAGGTCACCGTTATACCTTTAACGTCCGTCATTTGGCTCTTTGGAATGGACATGGACTGTTTGATCTCCTCAATCTGAATACACACAAAAATATATCTTTTTAAAACAAGCTCAGATTTCTTGTTTTCTCATAATATTTCTCATAACATTTCTCATATAAGCTGACAAGACTCTTTACAACATACCTGACTCTTTACATTTCTTCCAGTAGGACCTGAATTCTTTAGTCCAGACTCTTTCTATTTAACTCTGCAGAACGCCCATAAAAAAACCTGACGAGACATGATTATTTCAACACTAACACCTCGGAAAACGATTTAACTTAACTAAACACTGTAACAACCAATAATGGAATAATTTTAGCCGTTTGGAATTTATTAACGGCACTACAGTGATAACTGTTCAGTAATAAAATTGTTTTAAAAATGGCGTCTGGCCTCGTTTACGCCACAATATTTCAAATGGAAAAGTTTTGAGTTTGCACATCGTTTTCAAAAAAATGTGTGTTTACTTGGAAACAGCAGAAATGCTGAAAGCTATGAGTTCAGGCTTAGTTACATTGTGAATGCTACTTTTAATGTAAGAACTTTCTATTCCTATCACACTGTTGGCGAGTCATTACATTATCAGTTGTTTCAGACCTCTGAGAACAAAGTGGAATCATTGACACGTTCTCCTTCCTTCCTCTTTAAAAAAGAAAATAGCAGTGAAATCAGCCACACACAGTTTAGATGGTTGAATAAGTGGTGGCGTGCCGGTTCTGTCCTGCAGGTGTGGAAGTATCCCAAAGTGTGGGAGGGCTTTGTGAAGTGCTGCCAGAGGACCAAGCCTCAGTCGTACAGCGTCCTGCTGCAGCTCCCGCCACCACAGCTGACCAGTGTGTTCGAGCGTTGCCCCGAGATGAGGGAGCCCCTCCTGCACCACGTCCACTCCTTCACCCCCCTCCAGGTCTGAGCTGCTGCCCTGAACGTCGCCTCTGTGTACAGTGTGTGTGTGTGTGTGTGTGTGTGTGTGTGTTTCCTCATCCACTGCTCATCTGCTGCTTCTGTCACAGCAAACCCACATCCCCGCCTCCATCATGGCCGTCCTGGAAGTCAATAAGAAGCCACAGCCGAAGCCCGTCGAGGCCGTTGTGGAGAAAGAGGTAACTCCTTCATGACTCATTTTTAAAGCCAGTCATTTAAAATGCCAGTAGAATGGGGGGAACAAAATGACTAAAACCACCAGAAAGTTAAAAGAAATAAAACAAGTATTAAATATCTTAAAAATTAAAAAAAAACACAAAGCTTTTACCAACCTCCTCATTGTTTATTTTTTGTCGGCTGACAGGCTGAGATTGCTCCAGCTGCCTCCGCCCCAGAAGAAGCTCCCGCCGTGACCCTCAGCGAGCCCGAGACCACCGTCGTCCACGAGGAGCCGGCGCTGGGAGAGGGGGAGGAGCCTATGGAGCAGGAGGAGTCCAAGCCAGAGATACAGCAGGAAGCTGCCGCTGACGGGAGTTCACAGGTGAAACTCTGTCAACAGGAATCAGCAGAGTGACGAGGGAAAGAGAATAAAGTGTTGTTAACTAAGAAAATTACACTTGAGAGGTTTCAGGCACATTAATAACATCACATATTTACACATTTTATAATGTAGACATTAATCTGACACCCACAAAGGTACGTATGTAGATCAGGGCTGTCAAACAAAAGGTCGACAAGAGGCTCTGATACATCAAAAAAAACTTTCATTAAAATTGGCTAAATGTTAAGATTAAAGTCATTTTTTGTAGCAGTTGTTTGGTTTTTGTGAAAATAGTGATATTCTCAACTCGTCTACAAAGAAAAATATTAAAGTTTAAATTTAAAGGTTATGGCATTATCTTTAGGTTCTGAAACTGAACTGATATGTGTTTGACACCCTTA
>OMNM01027108.1:5932-33347 GCA_900302745.1 Parablennius parvicornis | reverse complement strand
TCAACAAATAAAACAATAGCTCAATAAATACCGAGACGAACGGTGCCTAGCTTGCATGCATTGAGCAAGCGTAGCGAGATTCTTGAAGCAGGCCCCGAATCCCTTAACGAACCGGAATAACGAAGCTCGAATAGCAACACAATCGTCTTTTTTTTTCATGGAAAGTCGCTGTTCGGATCAGCGGTGCTATTCATGGGGACGGTGGGAGGTTTAGCCTCCCTCGCCCGTCCGGAACCTCTGCGGATCCGGCCCGGTTCGTTTCTCTCCCAAAAAAACCCCACCAAATAATCGCCGCGATCTTCGATCTCCCTCGGCGATCTACCTTTTCTTCTCGGCAAGTGTGTTTTCTATCATTTTTTTCCTCACAGAGATGAGAGACTTCGCCAACATGGCGTTGCGGCCGCTTCCAGCAGTCCGGGCAGGACAGATGATTCGGCAACTCTCGGCCAGTTACGGAACCGCTCGGCTAAACGACCAGCCTTCAATCAAACACAGGCAGGATAGTTCATGTTCCAATAACGAGCACGTAATCCAACTTTAAACTTTTTTTTTTTTTTTTTTTTTTTTTGAAGCGATTGATTTTACCATTCATTTTAATTACTGACATAAAATACACAAACATGTTTATTTACAGTGGTTATCCCATTGTAAGAAGCCATAAACCCTTGATTTCACACTTGGAACAATTATAGTGATAAATAAATAAAACTGCATGCGCTCCGTGCAATTTATGTATTGTGGGGCTACAAGCAACAATATTAAGTATTTAATTGTATGATTCATAACCTGTACAGTGCTTAGTGCAGAGTGCAGCTTATGAATAGAAATGCTCTCCCGTGTTATCATCGCCATCTACTGTTCTTCTCACATCTTCGCATCTGCAAAGTAACGACACGTTACAGCTAAATGGGTTGCTCCATATGGTTTGGTAATAAAATCTGACACTGAGTAACATGTTCATCCGCGGCCTTCAGCAATGTCAGCATATACCTAACTTAATCAAGTACAAATGCATCCTTCACACTCGCCACATTTATTTCAGGGAGCAAGAGCCCAAATCCCAACGGAGAAAAAAAAACATGCAGTACAAACTTTAGAGAAGCCGCCAGATCATCAGACAAAAACAGGCTGACAAACACCCACATGCACATTCACACCTATGATCAATTTAGAGACACTATTTAACCTGACACAAATGAGTTTGGGCTGTAGGAGGGAGCCATATTCCCTGGAGATGCCCCAAGCAAACACAGGGAGAACATGCAAACTCCACACAAAAGAACCCGTCCAGAATCAAACCCAGTTATTACTGAATTTTGCAATCATACATCATGATCCAACAATTTCTTTTCTGGTGATTTCAGGCCTGGTCTGTACACTGATAACAAAAAACATTAACGCATGTTTATGTCTGAAAAACTCTAAATGTCAATAACGTAATGACCCAGTCTTTCTTTGAGACATTCAATACTGCCGTATCATCCACGTATCCACGTGTTAAAGTGGTAAAGAAAATTGATGGATGTACATTCATTCATCTTGAACACCATCTGTACTCAGGTGGAGGTGGAGCTTATATCAACTCACACCGAGTGAAACTATACAGATACTGTACGTGACAGAGTCTGTACACACTCACCGATGGTCAATGTAAGGTCACCACTTTCATGTCATTTTGTATTCTGGGGGACCAAACAACAATGCCAGGTCAGGGAGAACATGCAAGCATGCAAACTTTACACGGCAAGCCGTGAAAGCCAAAAATCAAACCTGCATCTTCAAACTGCTGTATCACTATTACCACCGGACATGTGTTGTGTTTATGATGACGCTGATAAGAAAGATCAGCTGCAACACAATGCTCAGTGAACCTAAACAAAGGCACAAATGTTGCACATGAAGTTTCACTTTTTGGGATTTTCATTCATTCATTTCCTTTGCACATTAGAGGGAGTGCAGTTGTGTCATTTATCTTTTCAGGCAAAAGTTTTATGGACTTCAAACAAACGAATAAAATGCCAAACATTAGATAAATGTGGTTTAACATTGTTTTTATTATACAAAATAATTTGTGACAAACTCTCACTCATAAAAACAGATATGGCACATCATGGCTTCGCCTACATCACCGAGTCGTGTTTGGACGAGGCCGTACACACATTTGAAACAGAAACATTGCAATGCTTTAAGATAAACTGCTGCTGTAGTATCAAAACCCAATTAAACTGCATTCTTAACAGAAAGCTTTAAAACTGTCAATTTGTGAATCAACTTTTCTTTTTTTTTTCTTTTTTTTAATATATCAGGTTAAAAGTGTCCCAATGTGTCGAGTTCAATGTTCTAAAAATCCGACTGAAAATAGAATCTGATGAAAGTGACCTGGAGCAGACGCAAGCACCGTAACTCACGAGAGAAGCGTTGAAGTGCTTATTGCTAACCTCACATGAGCAACGTAGAATAAAATAAAATGAGAGTGGTTTATCACATTTCTGTAACCACTTGTCGAGTTTCCAGTGTTCAAAAGCCACACTGTGCTAAATTTAACTTGACAGTTTGAGGAAAGCTGTTCGCCCGACCGGCGGTCCGTGTGGTTAGGATTCTCCACACAGGGCAGGCAGTTTGTCTGGATACGGAACCCGATAAGCATGAAGTGGCACGGCAGTCGGAGTTTAAGTGGTTTCCCTCCCGGAGAGATTCAGCTCCAGTCCCGCTCTCCACAGTGTCCATCTCACATCGGGCTGGAGAACAGCAGCAGCAAGCAGCGAGGCTTCACCACAGCTCGCACTTGTGCTTCGGGTTCATGGGAGCGTCTGCTTTGCAGTTAAAGTGCTTGGAGAAGTCATTTAAATTGGAAATGCTGCCGATGACTCTGTATCGTGACGGGCTGTGAGGATCTGTGATGACGCCCTCGTGTGAGCTCTCGGGCGTCCTGACCGAGCACCAGACCTGCAAGGCGGGGGAAAGAGTAACGCACACAAAACAAGGAACTCACTGTGAGGCACTCCACACCTTATCACTGACGTCAAACACTCAACGGATTCGATGAGAAACTCCTCACAGACGCTCGTCATTTCCTGAATTATTCAAGATAAATTTGTTATAACTACAGCTCTGTTATTTATTTATTTATTCATTCATTTTTAAACAACCAGTCCATTCAAGGGCTGCAGAGTGGTGCAGTCGCTATAGCCGGAACGTGCCTGGTCCAAGTCTGGCCTGTCCCGTCTCTTTGTGGATCTGCATGTTTTGCCTGCATGCGTATCTTTAAGTTAGTGTGGACTGTCTCCGTATTTGTCCTACGACGGACTGCCGACTCGTCCGCTGCGATCGGCTCCATCACCTCGTGGTACACAAGGCGGATGGACTCTCAAATCTCTTTGTTAAAACACAGTCCTGCTCTCACTTAGCAGAGTTAACACAGATTTATCGTCACTATGAAGCCTGGAAGGCCCGTATTCATCTGGTGAAAGCTTATCTCTGTGGTCACATTGCGCAACGATGTACGAGAAGGACGAGTGACATAACAGCTCACATGGAGCCAATCACGGTCAAGCGCAAAACTTGGACATGTGTGATATTGAAACCCGAGTCCTCCAGAACACGCAGGAACACTGAGAAAAGGCTTGTCAGATAAACACAAAGCGGACACTCATACCTTCCTTCATTTGTCCAAATCAAAACAACATCTGGGAGTTTTTATTCAAGCTCCTCTGTTCTAATCAGCACGCCAAACAAAAGTTGTCCTGACACGTTGCCTTTAGTTTCTTTAGATGTCTGTCGATGGTTGAACCACAAACAATAATCATAAATAACAGTCGGCTGAACCACAAAGCAGCCGGGCTCCTCTCCGAAACTAATCAACGTCTGTTCTAGCTTTTCCTTTCATTGGCATCACTTCGAAGATTTAGTTTGTAGAATGTAAAGTGGTTTCATCACAAATCTTCTGTTTCTGCAGTCCAGAGTCAAAACTCTGCTCACTGTCCCTCAGGAAGAAGAAACAAACGATATATACTGAATTTTACAAGCTACTTTTATGCAACATGCGCGCTCCTTATTGCTTATTGCTACAGTTTTTATTTTCTCAATATATTTCTAGCTTAAATATCTTTTTTCATCTATCAAATTAGGGATTTTGTTTTTTAAAGGGGGGATGAGCAACGTATCTACATCAGACGCATGTTACGCCCAAAGAGTGTCTGAGGCTGAGCTTTAGGCCGGGAGCAGCGTTAATGTGTGGCCAATGAGATGAAGTCAGAAGGAAGCATACAGTTTGAGTGTGAGCGGCACAAACCTGCGCAAACCCCACAAAAAACAGCTGATGGTTGGTCATTCCCAGGGCCGGCAGCCTGGCCTCCTCGCCGTTCTTTTTGATCCAGTTCACGTACGCCTTCAAAGTGAGAAATGATCATGTCACACAGACGTTTCACTGTTTGTTTGCTTTTTCCAGGCAAAAAAAAATCCAAAAGCTTTAAAGACCCACAAAGGACCAGAGCATCGACTCTCGATCCTCTGCGGTGTGGCCTTCTTCTATATGATTTGCTTATCGGCTTCACAGCTAGTGACCTTTCATTACATGGAAAGAATGTGTGCATGTGAAGAAGAAACCAGAGGCTGAGAAGGCCTCTCATAACCAGCTGTTGCATTCCCAGGCTTCGCTGTGAACCACACAACCGACTCTTTCCAATACAGATTAATGGACGTGACCTGCAGCAGCCAACGACAAATAAACTGACGCAGGAGATTAATACCTGATCTGCGTGCCAGTTTCCCGACCTTGGAAATGTGCGGTGTAATGTTGCGGAAACAGAGTAGCGACGCCTCATCTTTATTTCATGACACATTAAATTGTCTCCCTTTCTCTGACACAAGTCTCTGGATCCACGTCGTTCACAGAGCGCCACTACGAGAAACACAACGGATGAAGATTCAAGGTGAGTGAGCTATGCTTCCTATCAGACATCAGACCTTGTAAGCGGCTTTGAGCCCGCCGTTGTCAGCAATGTTCTCTCCCAGCGTGTGTCTTCCGTTCACAGGCTCTTGGTTAATGCTGTAGTTGCCATACTGCTCCACCATGCACTGGGTCTGCTTCTTGAAGGCCTCCACCGAGGAATTCTTCCACCAGGGCCGTAGGTTTCCGTCCTTGTCGTATTCCCTTCCTTAAAATACAAAAACACACATTCGTATTGTTCACCGGCTCTTGGTTTCCTATGTATTTTATTGAGTCAATTAAAATCCAAACAATCACTTTATATCAAGTCAAATGTCTTTTTTCACCTTGGTCGTCGAATGCGTGAGTTAGTTCGTGTCCCATGACTACTCCAATTCCACCAAAGTTCAGAGCTCTGCAAAACAAAAAACAAAAAAACAGTTCATGATGTATGTGCGTATTAATCTGCAGTACAGTTTTTTTAAGAACCTGAACGATAGTATTTTTTTTGACATTAATCCCGGATACAATAAATGTCTTATCACATTAAATAAAACATTAAGGAGACATTAAATTAACTGCAGAAATCAAGCTTAGTCACTCGAGTCACACATACTTTTTTTACTGATTTTATCTGTAGAAAATCTAAAAAACTCTAAAATCACTATTGAAACATTGTATGTGTTTATTACACACAGTGACCATGGTTTGATTTTATAAGATACTATCGTAGTATTCTTTGCAAATCTATTAGAATGAATTTATGAAAAATGTCATCCTAGAGAACCTCCGGGACATAAAAAGAGGACGCGTCTGAGCAAAAGAGAATATTTGGTCACCCTGTGGTTATGACAATACATTATAGGACTTTTAACCATTTTATAGCGTCGTAAAATGTGCTGACTGATTGACTTATCAAGTTTCTATCACCAATGCTTCTTTTAAAGCAGTCGTTTGAAAATGACTCAAATCAGCTCTATGGTTTCACTAATAAATGAAAAGATTATCTCCTATCAATCCTCTGTTTGGTAAGTAGTAAGCCTATTAAATATTAAGCTTAGGAGAACTACAGTTACTTGAAAAACGTGAAATGAAGAGAAAGTTTGACATTCAGGTAACTTTCTTTTCTTTTCAACTCCATTTGATCACTTTGATTTAATTAATACTGAAGCCAAAGTTTAAAAAAAAAAAAAATCTGTCGTAGTTTGACTACACGATTTCTTGTGTGACCATTTCTGGCATTTGGATTCGTTTTCACATCTATATTTCATGCAGCAATTAAAATGAACTTGGGAAAAAAAACAAAAAACAAATTACAGCTGAGAGTGAAAACCAAGCTGCTTCACCACGGGACGCTGCAGCTGTGAAATCATACTGTCTGTGGATAATGTTGTGTTTTTCCATGTTGAGAGTATCATGTGAAGCTCTGCGTTGTTGCGTTAATCTTCCTGTTGACTAAAACTAAGCATCCGTTCCATTATGCAATAAAGCTGTGGGCTGCTTTCTTCCTACGATGCATGTCTGACGTGATTCAGTCCGTCTGAAATGCAGAGTGGAGGACGTACTTCGGCCAGGAGCGACTGTAGAATGGGGCTTGGAGGATTCCCGCCGGCAGAACCATCTCATTCTTTGTTGGGTTGTAGTATGCATTCACAGTCGGAGGGGTCATGCTCCACCTGAGAAAACAAAATGAGCACTTTGCTGTGGTATTCAATTGAGAATATTGATTCTGTGCAGCCCGCCATGGCTCGCAGGCAGTGCTTCCCATGTGGAGCCCTGATCCAACCTTCTCCACAGAGCCTCATTAGAGACCAGGATCAGCGGAGGGAAGCCGGTTGCCTGGGAACATTTGTGGATGGCAGCAGAATTCTGCTGAGTCAGCACAGCAGGAATGCGTTCCCATCGGAGCGTGCCACCTCCGCCATGCCAAGAGGGGCGACGGCGACGGAGACTGAAGGAAGCTACTCACTGGTTTCTGTTGGGAGTTTTCCTCAGCTGGTCTGCCGTCACTCTGGCTGAGAAGTTGTAGTATTGCATGACATTTTGGAAGTAAAACTCAGACACCACCATGAACTAAAAGACAGGAATCGAGAGTGGTTCAGTGACTTGATGAAGAAAGAAATGGGACACTGAAACCAATACAATATATTGCAGTTCCACATTTACCTACATCATTGAATACTTTGTCCAGCTTTGTAGTGTTCATGATGAATTCGGGATATCCAACCATGTTGTATATAGCGTCTGCCTGTTTGGGACGACGCAGAAAGATTGTAAACGACACGCTTTCACACCAGGTGGCAGTGCTGGATTCCCCAGCCTTCCATTCATACGTCTTCACCCACTTTATCCAGGCTAATAAGGCAGGATGGCTGGAGGCTGTCCCAGCCAGCACAGTGCAAATAGCAGGGAACAACCCTGAACAGGTCAACAGTTCATCTGGAGCCAGACAAAGCACACAGACGGTTACAGACAGATCGCGGGTCGGACTATTAGCATGTCTCTGTACCGCGGGAGGTTGTAAAGTATCTTCCCAAAAATAAATGTCCGCCCGTGTAACCTTTAATGACGTTTCACAGTTTTATTATAACCATTGTTACATTTTATTTTTCTGAAATGTATTACCTTTATTTAATAGAGGTACTTCTATTTGACTCGTTTCCTAAAATTCTTTTTGGTGCTTGTTTACACACGTAAGTATGAATGTGTCTGTGCAGGATAAGATTACAGTTATAAATAACTATAAATAGCATCCATCTGTCTGATGGGAGTTATAGAAATAAATCATCTGAGAAGGACTGATTGAAGCAAACTCAACACACAGAGAAGCTGAACCTTTTTGAGTTTAAACCACAAAACGTCTTGAAGCACTTAAGACGCTGAGAATACTTTAACAGACGCAGCTATTAAGGTTTAGTAGAATACTTTCAAGCAAAATTAAGACTCTGACTTTTTCTTTTGCTGCTTTTTTGGTGTCTGAGTCCATCCAGCTGACGAACTTCAGGCTATCCTCAAACGCCCGTTTGATTTCTGCAACCATATCTTCAGCCTGAAGCACCAAAGAGACAATTCAAATTCACATCACGGCACAAATCCAGGAGAGGCTTTTATCCAGGAAGGACCTTGAAACACCTACGGTGGCTTTGCTGTCCTCGGCGAAGGTGGCTTTGACGAATAAGGCTCCGAGAGCAAAGCCCAGAGCGCTGTCGGTGTCGCTGACACACAGCTTCCATCGAGGAGTGCAGCTCTGCAAATAACAGCACATCAGGACATCTTGAAGAGGAGGAACCTGCATTCTTACACACCTGAACTCACACCTTCACCTCGCTGTTTGTTGAACTGCGTGTGACAAGTTGTTCTCCCAGGTTTTCTTCAGACGCTCTTTTTCACTGAGTCATTGCTTGCTTTTCCTAGACTGCGAGTGACTAACGCTGCCAAACATGATTTGTTGCTAAAACAGTGTTCATACTCCATGTGCAGAGAAATAAAAGCGAGATAATTGCAGGGTTTCTGCTCATTCGTCAAATGAAACTCCAACGGGACAGTCCATTCCCACCACTTCACTCAGTGTTGGCGGGTACAGCTGCAAAGCCCGAGGCCCTGACCCCGATGTGTGTGAATATTTGACGGACAAAAGGTTTTCTTGTTTCTGAAGGTGAAGCCGAGGCCGACACTAACCACCGCTTCCGTAAGAGGAGTATCTGTATGTCTACGCTCCGAGCACTTCATTACATACCAGCGTTACTTTAATACAGGTATATTTAATGAAACAAAAAATAAACGAAGAGAGAAGAAGAGAAAAAGCAGGCTCATCTTCACGGCCTTTGTAGCTCAGGTTTTTGGAAACAAAGCTGAGTTGTTATCTTTGGAGGCTCAGAGTTCCTGCCCCAGGGTACAGAGGTCTTAGTGGACTGTTTTTATTTATCTATTGTTTTAGCACAATGGCAACAACAGAAGAGCCAACACATCGAACTCACAGTCAAAACAAATTTGAAGCCATGCCAATGAGCCTATCAGCAGAAAAGCAACACATGTAACCACAATGGTATTTTCTCTATCCAGTAGTTTTCTCTTTCGCAATGATCCATTATATTTATTGCACCTACTGATTTCAAACGTCTTTGATTTGATAATTTTTGTGGTTATATTTTTGTCCTTCTTTGCCCCAAATTGCTTTAAACTCAACCTCAATTAAAACAAAAAAAGTTTGTGTCACGTTATAAAAACATATTTTTGTGATAGTCTCATAAAGTATTCTCACGGACGAGATTAATCCTAAACGCACACCTTTCCCCTTTCTTCTCTTCAGACAATGACTGACCTACTACGGTATTCAGTCAACAATAAGCAGCCCTATATGTTAGATTTATTATCAGGTTAAAGGAAGGACAAATCAGTTACGTGCACGTAAAGAGGAACAAGGTCAGAATGAGGAAATGAGGAGCGCTCTGAGTAAATGAAGCAATAAAATGTACCAAGGCGGACGGTTGCAGAAGGAAAAAAAAAAAAGAGAGAAAAAGACAAAGCTGCATTCCCACATAAACCACACACACACACACACACACACACACACACACACACACACACAGAGAGTTTGGGTTTGTTTTTACAGCTTGCCCCCAGTGGAAAACGCGGCAGAAGGAACAGGATCTCCCTCAGATAAAGAGCAGGATCACTGGAGCCTCCACAGCCGCTCACTGAGGAGGAAGTACGGCTTCTGACATCATCCAACACACATTCACTCGTATTCAGATCTGAAAGCATCGCTGGTCCAGTCAGATTGTCACGTTTTCTTATTTCAAGTCGATGTGTGTCGAGTTTTTTTTTCTCCGAGAACTCACTTTGAAAGTAAATTCGTGAGCCTCGTTTCCCTTCAGAAAGTACGAACAACCATCGGGGCCTTCATTCAGCTGTTATCTGTAGTCTCCTGGGTTATTTTCATGTCTATCTTCACACTTTACAAAGCGAGTTGAGTAAAAGTTGTGCGCAGTGTTGTTTGTAGATCCTCTGTCCTCACGTGGTCAATGTCCCCGGTGTCACGGAGCAGAAGAGTCTGAACCTGGGCCAGGTTGTCGTCGCTCAGACTTACATGTCCTCCATGTTCCCGCACATGGTTTTCTATGTGTATTTCCTCCCACCAACCAAAAATATAATCATTAAATTTAATCTGCTGATATCGCCACAAAAACCTAACAACTGGGAGTAATTCAATCATTGCAATAGTCAAATCTAAAGTGTTTAATTTCATAAAATGTATAAACCATGTTTTGTAAAAACAATTTCAAAAAGGAAAATAATAAATGGTTACAATGAAGAATAACTTCTGTTACTTTTATTTTGCTTGGTTTAGTTTGTCCTCTTGTATTATTGCTGTCATGTTCTATATGTATTGTTTTCTTCAGTATTATTTCTGTTATGTTTAGTTTTTTCCCAGTTTGTTCTTTATCGTGTATCACTGGTGTCGGGGGTAACTGTACGGGTTTTTGAGGGCAAAAATAAGAATATTCCCATTTCTGCTGCAGATAATGTGAAAAACAAAGAAGTAAAATTCATGTGTTCATGTGTTCATGTGTAATACGATGAACTAAATGCTCCAAAAATTCATCGACTGCCCTGAAACTGAAATAAACCATTCATTCATTCATTCATTCATCCATTCATGTTTCAGTCAATTATCAGAATTATTTCCAGCTCTGCCTGTAGCCAGATTTTCATTTTCTTTAACATGGAATTCGTCTCTTCTTCACTCGAAGCTGCTTTGAGTTGAGTTTCCGCTGCTTCAAATAATTTCTGATGTCTTTTGTCGTGCAGTCTTGTTGTAACTACGTCTCTTCTGTTTTTCTAAGATTCACATGCACAACGACGCCGCAGTATTTTGGAAGAATCCAGGTCTGTTTATCACATTTGCCATATTCAGAAAAATGCCATGACGTGATGAAGAATATCACATTTTGCAGTTTACCGATTGCTTGAATCGTCTGATAATTCTCATGTTCTGATCATAGTTGGGTTTTTACTGTACATGTAAGCAGGCGTATCTCCAGCTCACTACTTTATTTGGAATTTGCGTTTGCAACCAGAGTAAGTCTGGTGAGTCATTTCTGTAAGTTCCTTTATTTCTATGTAAACACTGTGAATTGTCCTGTGTTTGAATGGTGCTCTATAAATACATTGGCCTTGTCTTGGTATGACACATTTAAATATCATAAACTCACTGAATTAAAAAAAAAAAGACTCAAGCTTATTTTAGATCCGGCAAGTAAATTTCCTATTTTCTAGCTGAAAGGACAGCCAGGTTGTGTTTAATAATGCATCCCTTCGTGGTTTCATTCTGCCGCTCCAGTGACACTGTCACATGCGCGGGCTCTGGTTTAACATGAGGATAAAGCCAGAAGTAATTCAGTTGTGTGAAGTATAGTTTTGTAAAGCTCACAACAGTGAGAGAAACCCGAGACTTTCCCTTCACGGGAGGAGGAATCAGGCTTCTGCAGTAATAATAAGCCTAATGTACTTGTTAAATCTTATAAGTGGAAAGTACGCAGGCTTCTCAGCTGAATATTTTCATTTTTCTGTGAGCAGTGAAAACAAATCCTCCATGTCACACACAAGAACAAGAGGTCAAGTGAAATCTTGCTAAACCCAGCTGTTTGGCTCGGGGCCACTTCCTCTGCCAGCATATACTGGACTTCTACCCTCAGGCCGACGGGGCTCTTCTGAGCCTCCCAGTGTTTTTACTAACTTCTCTCCACTTGGCAACCATTCAAATAAACAGTGAAGTGCTCGATTCAGCGGGAAGACAACGACAACCAGCAGCTCCTCCAGGTCCTCATACAGTTCTTCAACATGAACACACAGATCTCTGTCCGTGGAAACATCCCTCGCCAACGTTATGTTGTGATGTTTACGTTTGACGCCCAGCGTGTCGTCGTGGCGGGTCGCAGTGAAGGACTTCGTTTCAATGACTCACCTTCTTGGTGCCATACATGACTTCAAGGAAGCGCTGCTCGGCATCCTGGAACCGCTGGTCCAGAATGGAAACCATCTTGCGAACCACCTTCATCATCATGTAGTTGTTGAGTAAGCTGCAAAAAGGCAAATTAAAAATTAGTTCTGAATCTTTTTGGTGACAAACATTTCCCACCGAAAGCTGGATGAAATGAGTTGACGTGAATATCACTCGATGTGGAGAGAGCGCTCTGTCCCTCACACATTTCTAATTCACGTAACTGTCGGCAGTTTTATTAATATTCTGAATAAATCTTATGAAATCTGATGGACTTTTATTTAACTTATTTTGGGCACACAAACATAAAACTAAGCACAAAGATTCATGCTAATGGCTGTAGCTGAATTATGATTAAACCTCCCGTATATCTCATGCTGAATGAATCATATCCCGACACTCCTCTGTACATGATTACAGTTAAATAGTTACCTTTTAAACAAATAGTTACTTTTTTAGTAGCTCCTGTTCCTGTTGAATTGTAGAATTGTATTTACAGACAAAATGATGATGAGAAGAACTAAAACAATGTCCGCCCGCTCTCATGACGGGAGCCTAAAGTGGATGCAGCCACGTGTTGATTTCACTTCCAGCTGAACAGACTTGATGTCGCTGACACTCCAGAAACTGAATCACGTTATTCACTTTACAACAGTCATCTGCCATTTCTAGCACATTGCTGCCACAAGTAGTCCCATTACAGTCACGTGTTCATTGCTTTTATAATGAGGTATTCACAACACTGACAGCCGTCAATGTCTTAACTTCCTGACTTCTCATTGTTACCGTTGTGGAATATATTTATGATTCAGTGGTTAAAAACAAGTGAAATGGCCTTGTGGCTTAAATATACGTTGCAAACATAGTGAGTTTGCCTTCACCTGCCTCACAGCAGAAAGAGCCATCACAAGATATAAAAGGTCCCTCCTTCCCGCTATATTCATACTATATTCTTTCATGTTTACCAAAATGCTCAATTAGAGAGTAAACATTTACACCATGCAAGTGCATTGTGCAGTCATTGTTTAGTATCTCACCTTTTATTGGTTTTGGTTATGAGGTCAGACACTTTCTGCAGGTATTCTTTGGCATAAACGACCACTGGCTCTGAATCGTTGAGTGGCACAGGAGCAAACACTTCTCTGAGGAACGGCATCCAGTCCACAGCGGGCGCTAACGTCTGCAGCACACACACACACACACACACACACACACACACACACCCACACAGTAGTTTACTACGAGTCCCACAGCCATAAAAACAGCTTCAGTCTCACACAGTCTCCCACAGTAGGTGAAGATGACTGAAGAAAGCTGATTCACTTGGCGCGCTGCAGCTCTGCGGCTGGTTTCAGGAGACGCGGTTCAACCAGGAGAAACTCACCGACAGGTCTTTGGCCTCCATCTTATTGTAAATGAGCTCCTCGTCTCTTCTCTCCTCCTGAGGGACCGTGATGTTTGCCAAGGTGGTTTCGAAGTCCACAATCTCCTCCATCATTCTCTGGGAGTCTTCCTGTGAGCCGCCGAGGAGAACCCCTAGTTCGACCAGGAAGTTGAGGTACGCCGTCAGATACTGCGAAGATCAGGCAGCGAAGCGATGCAGAGGGAGACGTGAAGTTTGAGTGAAAATGAGTCAGCAAAGTCACCTAGAATACATGCAACACCCAAAGCTGTTTAAAGCCACATTAAATGTGACAGTCATCAACCCAAATCCAAATCCAAAAGACGTGTCTGGACCAACTTAGATCCATTAAATGTTGAGAGTGATCCTGATAACCATCTGGATACAAACTAATATCAAAGATCCTGTTTCTCCCCTTTACTTATCATTGAGCCACTTTTCAAAACATCCTCTCTCTTGGAGATCATATCTGATTGACTTGTAAAAATCCAGTGATGTGTAGGATGGTCATATCTAGTAGGGTGCAACATTTCATCTGGATCAGAACCAGAATAAGGTCAGGAAACATTCTGGAAGTTAACATTGGAAACCCCATTTACCACTTTCTAAACATCACAACTCATTGAATTTTGTTTGGATTCTCTTGTAATTTGACGTGAATATTTGGAGGATCATTGTCCTGAAATGTGCCAAATTCCATCTGGATCCGATCCAGATTAACGACATGGCCGCACTTTGAATTTGGGACATTTTTACATTGAAAACGCCATTTGGTGGAGGTCTGAGCTCTCAGTGCTTAAGTTATATCTAATATCTACTACTTTTTAAATTAATGACTTCCTCTGAACGATTTAGTCCCAATCCAACCTGTAAGAAAATAACCCTTCTACTCTGTCACACATCAATCTTTTTTTTCCGTTCTTTTTATTGTAAGTTTCTTTATTTGGAGTCACTTCACAACAAATACAAAACCTTCATCTTAACATACCGATATTAGAAGTGATCCTCATTTTCTTTTTCATTAAAATAAAATGAATAACACAAATGCAGAACATTGAGCGTTTTACACTATATGAAAAAGAAGAAAATTGGGGTTTCACAATGCGTACTTTACAAATTAAGCAATTACAATAGTGAGTCATCTCAGCTGAATATATTACAAAAAAACAATAAAAAAATAAATCAATGAAATGAAAGACGGTGGTTTAGGGAGAATGAAATAAAATTGCCTTTGGTTTTCTTAACTTATTATTATTAGCATTGTTATTTTTCTTCTGCTTTATCATTATTGTTTGTTCTTTTTTAAAACCGTGTTGTTATGAGAGTGCTTATGTATGGATGGCACACACTTGAATGATGCTGGACACCTGAATTTCCCCAGTTGGGGAAGAATAAAGTACTTGTATTGTATTGTATTGTATTGTATTGTATTGTATTGTATTGTATTGTATTGTATTGTATTGTATTCTGCAAGCATCACTTCATTTGTGTGTTTTCCCTGAAACGGACTCTGTCAACCTTCCTTGTCATTTTTCTGCAGGTTTTAAAGGGGCTGATAACTTTGCTCTTCCTTCTCGTCATGACAACTCCCCCAGAATTCCCACAACTTTCTGGAACTTCCCACAGCATGAACACGCTTAAGGTTTAACAAGTGAAAAATCACTGTAAAAAATGTGAAGGATTTACCAACACTACCTTTTCATTTGCTGTCCTGTTGAGGTAGTAATCCTGTGACGGGAGTCCGAGGCTGGACTGATCCACCTGAGGTAAGAAAAGAAACATCGCATGACTTTTCTCGTCACCCAACATTTCAAAACACACAAACAGCCCTGTGTTTTCATTCCGCTACCTGACACATGCACGTGGAATGCAGGATCTGAAGAAAGATAGCATCAAATACACAATTTGTTCCAGACACATGACACACTAAAAAGGTACTGGATGATCTCAGCGTCTGTTCCCACCTCAACACCACTGAGATGTTAAGTGTGTTCA
The DNA here is from genome assembly GCA_900302745.1 of Parablennius parvicornis. NCBI lineage: Eukaryota > Metazoa > Chordata > Actinopteri > Blenniiformes > Blenniidae > Parablennius > Parablennius parvicornis. The sequence goes on along the minus strand of OMNM01027108.1, from coordinate 18,020 downwards.
GGAATATCAACAGAGATAAAGATGTGTCAGTGAACATGTTTCTCTCAATGTAAATGTACATCAAGACACATTATGACACACATGTAGATTTACATTAAGACAAACGCATTTAAATGTAAATCTACATAATAAAAGAGTTCCCTTACAAATAAATTATTCCATATAAATGCATTTTATATTCACCTAAACACAGCCTGTTAAAGCAGACTTTATACATACATTCGTTTTGTAGAGGAACATTTACGCAAATTTGTTTTTACAGATAGACAACAGCTGATGATAAAACAAGGAAGACAAACATAATGAGTCCGGTTCAAACTTTAAGATGTAACTCGTCTGACTGCTGCGCCCCCGAGTGAAGTCGATGCTCCGGGAGTGAGACAAAGGCTGAATAACGCTGCGTCTGTTGTCCTTGAAACTCTTTCCTGAGCTTAGTTTACAAGTTCACAATCACACAACTTCACACCGTTTTATTCAGATTTTTGTTGCATTTTGAAGGTTTTTTTCCCGCCATGTGACTGACTTGTGCATAAAACTGGGACCTAATGTGGCCTGTACTTATGAAGTTAGTGTTTCCTGAACGAAATACAGTTTCATGTTTTCAATAATACTCAGAAAGAGTAACAACTAGAAAAGCACTCGCAGAGCACAGACATCCACTAAGCAGCTCAGTTTCCACATAATCTAATGTGAAACAAAAATAATAGTTCTATATTTATTCGGTCTATTTTGTTATATTTCTTCAACAATAAGACAAACCCTTAGCACTGACAACTATGAACGACATTTGTGTTATTTCTGATTTTCCAACATCAGCAACTCGCGCTGATAAGGAATCCTTTAAATAACTCCTGGATCCAGACCGTGATCCGGATCAGCTCCAAAACTTTATCACTTGTTACTTGTCCCATTTGAGACGTTTCTTAAAAATGTCATCAAAATCCGTCCAGAACTTTTTCAGTTATGTTGCTAAAAGTCAAACGCGACCGAAAACATACCCCCCTTGGCGGAGGTAATCACAAGCTTTCCAGAAAGCAGCTATATTGTTTTTTTTATATTGTTTTCTCACAAAAACACAAGATATCAAGAATATCTGACACAAAACAAAAGCATGCAGATGTAGTTTTCAGAAATACGGTTTTCAGAAATGGTTTTCTGAAATATATTTCTGAAAACAAATAAGCCGTAAAGTTAAACGTTGCTTCATATATGACGGCTGTGATGCGTTCAGGTGCTGGTTAACATGTTGACGAGCTGCGGCGCTCACACAGTAGCCACATTACACGCTCTTCCAACATTACTGAAGGATTGAATTTCAAACTACAGTCACCGTGCACGGAGAATTATGGTGTGGTAAACACACACCAGTATGTGAAGAGCATTTTGTGAAGGGTCATTTTATTTTTATATATACCGGGTCGGCGGGTTTACATTCACAGACAGTAGATGGAGGTACAGACATTGTCATGTCACATCTACTGACCCTGGTCAATAAAATGTTCCTCTGTTTGTGAGTGTCTTTAACCAGAATGTTCCTCACCCTGCCATACCTAGCTTTATATCAACCCTACCTCACTCCCTTACTGCCATACCTAGCTTTATATCAACCCTACCCCACTCCCTTACTGCCATACCTAGCTTTATATCAACCCTACCCCACTCCCTTACTGCCATACCTAGCTTTATCTGGAATATTTAATCCTTGATAAATCTGGGAGAAATCACAGGGATCCTCCATTCAAGAGGTGTTGTCATGCAGATGTGTACATCAAAGATGGCGGACTCAAGCGAATCGGAGAGGATCGTGGGAAATGTGACGTCGGTTTCAAACCACCTACTCGATCGAATGACTTGCAACTGGAATGCCACCACCAGGTTATTTTCCCAGGAAGTGATGACCTCAGCAGTCTCAGAGGCCCAAAGTGTTGAGACAAAGAAGAGCTCAAACGGGGATATGGCGACTTTAGGAGGATCCGGTTTGGTGGGTGTTTTTTTGGTTTGATTGTTTGGACTGGAGATTACTGGTAGTTGAGCTATTTGTCTAGTTTTGGTCGAGGGAGATGGTGGATCATGACGTACTGCAATGTTAGCTCAGTGTTTAATTCTCCTTTATGTCATTTTAGTCAGTGTCTTCAACACACTGACTAAAACGGTCAAATGTTATTTTTGCACCTTGAAGTCTGAAGTTACTTTTTGCAAGGTGGCAACACCAACAAGGTAGTGTGTGAAGAAAAAGACACATTTCTGACCCTCTCACCTGAATAACATTGCTGTTGGAGTTTTTGGAGTCCGTGCTGACGAACACTGTGAAGAATGGAGAGGTGCGTAACCCGGCCGACACTGTTCGCAGAACCTCCTGGAAGTTGTTTTTGTTCCACGGTCCAGTCAGAGCCCACCCACCGATCTGAGGAAGGAAAATAGAGTAAAGTACACCTGACGATGCTTCATGGCCAATCAGTTTTCCCAAATGAAAACAGGGTTTTGATATTTTAACTCCTTTAGGAAGCAAGCATACCTGACTGATTAGCTCCTGAAGAGGCTTAGCTCCCAATTCCTCAATCTTGGCCTCGTTCATGCAGGCTTCATAATATCGCTGGGCCTTTTCCTCGGCTTTACTCAAACCTTTCACTGTTTTGTTTTCTGCCAATAAAAAGCCAAGTTGTTACTACAAGACTAAGAATAAAAAAGAGAAACATTGAAAAAACCCTTTGGTGCCTCTGTCTATGCCACTCGGGACGCTCGTCATACCTAATAAGTGCTTCATCACAAGCATGTTGTGCTCCCACAGGTTGCTGAACGGACCCCAGCGAGACTTTCCCTCCGGGAGCGGGTTGTTCTTCACCCAGCCTCCGCATGCAAAGTTGTAGAAGTCATGGCAGGGGTCCACAGATCGGTCGAGGGCTCCCATGACCGCACTGGCAACTGTGATGCATTGGTCTGTCAGGCAATATCCGGGGTGAGCTGCAAACAAAACAAACAAAACGCTGTTTGGTTCAAAGCTAAAGAAGGTTGCAGGAACCTTGTATTCGGTGGGAAAAGACAACCACAGTGGATAATCTCAAAATATTTCATTGTTGGACAAATATGCGGGAGGGGTTTGAGACCATCTGGAAACTGTTATTTTATAAGAGGTTAAACAGCCAAAATATACAACCTGGAGACATTGCCTCTCCTTGTAGAAATCATTTGTAAATGATTAGCTGAAACATGACGACTGATGATTCTGCCTTCAGAAGCGTCGACGTCTCACATTAATGACCACCGACAGATTAAACAGTGAACAGAATAACACAGGGAGATAAAGTGCCTGTTTGACTTCACCCGAGGTGTACTGTCGGAGTCATTGTGCTTCAGCAGCACTTAAAGAGGGCGGTGCATTCGGCCTCACCCTCATTTGGTTATATCACCACCTAAATGTGACTCTTATTATTTTGCCATGAAAGGATTTTTCCAAGTTCTGTTCTCAGAATCGAGTGACGAGGAAGCAGGTGGCTCAGAGGTGCTCTTGCTAAGTTTAAACAGAAAGCAGTTTAACGAGAAGCACTTTTGTGAGGGGAATTCAGTGTTTGGAAAAACACAAGTGTGAGTCCTCTCGGCGGGCGCGTCTCACCTTTCCGATACACGAATTACTGTGAGACTTCGCTCCGTCTGTCCAAATAAGGTCCGGGGCAGAAATGGAGCCACGGCGATGAGCATTGTTAAGGTTAGTACCCTGAGGATGTTTCATCCTTGTTCCTTTTATTATTTCAAAGTGTGATGTGACATGCTGTGCTGAATGGCAGGAAGTGGTATCAGCTTCCCCAGGGTCAATCCAAGGAAACCAACACTGATGAGACACTGCCAGGATGCGATGGTAAAAAAAATACTTAAGTCTTTTTTCCATAACGACTGAGCTCAGGGGACAGATTTAAGGTTGTTTTGAAGACAGCTTTGCTCGGGGAACGTCTTCTGTATTAAGGTGCACGGCGGTCTGTGCATTCAGGTCAAAACGCCAAGAGATTAGCGAGCGACCAGATTAGAGGGGCTATACCTCGCAGCATCTGGCTTTTGCTGTTTCTAAATCAGAGACTTTATTATTTCCTCCTCATGCAGACAATGAACTTTGATGAAGGAGCCAGAGATATTTTTAAAGACCGGAAAACAATCATTAGGAGTTAATTTCCAAGGACAGGTTTGCCTGTGTTTCTCATCATAGACACACGTAGTGAGTGCTCAGGCAATCATTTGGACTGTCGGGGAATGCTCTGTACTTTATGGCTGTGGGGGAAATGTTAATGAATCTGTGCAGTGAACGTGAAGGTGGACAATGCAGGCAGGGAAAGTGTAGCCCTCTCAAAGGGTGCACAGCCTGGAAACCAAAACGTATTCAAGCACATAACTGCCTCATTAAAAAGATCAAAAATAAACTCTTTTTCTTTAGCAGATTGAACAAAATATATAGCGTGGTAATTTGGAGGTGAATAAAATAAAACTAGCTTCCATTTGTAAATGAAGAAAAAGCAATTTGAAAGAGCACCTCCTTGTTTAGGATTCAAGCTGATCATGATGTGAGTTCTAACCACGTCCTCCAATCTTTAGCAAACTAAGTTTGATAAAGATTCATTTCTGCTCCTTCAAATTCATTTTTTAAAATGTATTTGTCATGGAAGAGGTCACTGATGTGCCCTATTGGTCTGTATGAAAAACCACAGTGGTTGTCAACCAGCTCAATTTTCCAAGCAAAAGGGTGTGTTTCATTTTTCCCCCCCAAAAAATAAAGAAATTAAAAACACATGGCATTAAACAGCGGTAAACATTTTTGAACACTGGTGAGGGGACACGTGGTTATGCTTAACTTTGTAACACTGCATCACTTTACAGACGTCTCACACAGCCGTACACACACATGCTATACACTGAATTGTTTTATTAACACACATACATTCCTGTCAGCACCCGTGGTGTAAACCTCTAAAGAGAAGAACTCATCCATCTTTTCATTTGTGGTAATCATCATGTGAATTAGACAGAAGTCAGGCCCAAGCGAGCGGCCCGGCCCGGCCGTGATCTCCTGGTGTGGAGATAATGAACCATTGTGAGAGGGAGGACTTCCCACCCAGGGTATAAATCTGAAGATGACGCACCTCTTCCAGCTTCTCTTTACTTCACTAGAACTGAGAACTAAATAAACTTCACTAGAACTGAGAACTAAATAAACTTCACTAGAACTGAGAACTAAATAAACTTCACTAGAACTGAGAACTAAATAGATCTCAGCTGAGGATTAGAGTCCTCAGCTGAGATCTATTTGATTGTCTCACATTTTAATAAATACCTAGTGTGAACTTTACTCATGGATTCCGTGATATTTTGTCTGCAAGGGCTGTGGGACCTTCACAGAATAAATCCCAACAGTATATACAAACATAGAGGAGTTGAACATTAACCCTGAATAAAAGCCAAAACCACTAAATCGGACCAATGCAGTACATTTGTTTAACGAGCAGGAATTGGCCTGAACCAGTTTCTGAACCTGCTCCCACTAGTTTGGTTGACACTGCGGCTGCTGATTCATCGCAGTAAAACTGTTCACACCTTTCACTTTTCATTAGTTAGAAGTTCAGGGTGTGTGTGTGTGTGTGTGTATTGATTGGAGTCATTTATATGAGAAGGATATTTGTGTGTGGTTTGACCACGTACAATAAAGATGATAAAAGACAAACCAAAGCGGGTGTTTAGCGAGAGAATCAGTCTTTCTCTTTGTCACGGTGAGTGCAGACGTTTGTTGTCGGTGAGGCTGCGACATTGAGTTTTGTTGGAGTTGTGAACTCACCCTGTTTGTAGAAGACTCCCGATGTGATGAGAGATATGAACAGACCCAAGGACAGGACGCACACCAAACACAGCAGCTGCCTTTCTCTGTGTGTCTTCTCCAGCCAACACATGGGACCACGACCGTGCAGAAGAGTCACCTACACACACACACACACACACACACACACACACTTCTTTATTTGTTTTCTACAGACTTATTTGAAGTGCAGCTGTAACCAATATTTGCACGACCCTAGCCCTCACCTTGGAGCAAGTCTATACCTACACATGTAATGATTTTGTCGACTGGTGTCTCAACTCACACCCACAAGGATCCGTGGACAGTGTCTCTAATAATTTAGCAGAAAAAAAGACTCGCCCACAGAAGTTGTTTTTTTTTTTGTTTTTTTTTTTACTCATTTCAGATACACAGCATTGTCTCACAATCATTTCCTGGAGATTTACAGTAACAACTTGCTTGTCCGGTACTCACAATCTGACCTTGACTTTAGCCTAACCTTAGTTTGGTGACAAAACAGTCTGGAATCTGACTTTCTTTCTCTCCTCCCTTCCCCCCATGTGGTCTTCTATGCTTCCATTGTTGAAAGAAATTTTGTTGTACTTGTACAATGACAATAAAAGCTGATTGATTACCTAATGATCTTATTATTTTATTCATGTGCACTTGATCTTTGTCTCCACAAGGAAGAGAACTCTCCATGTAAATGTGCAGTGATGAACACACCCTCAGTGTGCTTGGTTCAGCCAACACGATTCAAATCAAACTGTTACAAAGTGTAATACAACTGATGCTTCAAAAGCCATGAATACAGTCGGAGTTATTTCAGTGAACTGACGATGGGGAAAATACCACATGTCGCTGAGCAGTTTCTCAGAAACCCGATGATAGCTGAGGTTTCAGAGCACAATGGTTCCTCTTATCACAACATTCTCAACTTTCTCCTTCAGAAAAGGTTAAGCATTGTTCTATTGTTTCTTTTTCTCTTATGCAGAATATTTTCCTTTTGCCTCATATTGTGAAAAGACAAAATAGTCTTGGTGAAACATATCTGCTGCTTTAGCGGTTCATCTGGACACGGAGGAAGTCAAACCAGGGCAGAAATACTGAAGCAACTTTAGAAAACCGGCCGCTTGAAAAATGCCATGAAGCTCAAAAGCTGGTAAAAACTCATTGTTCTTAAAAAACACGGAAGCATACATTAAATTCTCCTGCCAGTAAACACTGCCTGTGCACTTTTCCTGCTGGAAGTCGCTTCAGTTAGAGCTGCCAAAGAAATTCATTTCCAACAGGAACCACTCCAGGAGCCAATTAGAAATCCTTCAATGGGCACATTTAGCAGTCTGGACTTTAAGTGTCCGGCACTATTGAATTAATGCTGTTATTTGGACCTCACATGTACACTGTGGAAGGCACTTACTGTACAAAATAAGGATTAGATTTACTGATTTTAATCTGGATGAGAGTTCAACAGTCAGACTAGATGTGATCCAAGCAAAGGATCACATCTAGTCTGACTTGGACTAGATGTGATCCTTCTTGGATTATGAAGCTTCTTGGCTTCATAATCCAAGAAGCTCGGCACGCTGGATTGGTTTGGAACCAAAGTGTAGTTCTGAGTGTTTGGAGGAGAATCTCACTGCCAAGGTCTGAACACCAGCCATCTGTGCTTTTATCTCTGGAAGCTACATAAACCACCCAGAAAAACCACTGTTCAATTATCAGGGAGCAATCGGACTTTAATCCCAACACACTGGGTTTGAATGCATAAAAACAGTCACCACAAAACAGAAAGCTCGTCAAGGGCTCCGATTCCAGGAGAAGGACTGAGTGGAAATGGTAGAAATATTCACTGCATTAAAATTACGAGTGCAGACAGCAAGGTTTTCATAACTGGCACACACACGGTGGACCCTGAGAAACATTTGAAAACAAAGTGGTTTGCATGGCAGGCTACTAGTCATGGTGTGCTTTTTGTCATGCAACCATGAGCACCAAGAATGTGTAAACACTGAAGCACTTCCATTGTTGTTTAGATCACTGAATACCTGGTACACGCTGGATATAGCGCCTGCTCGCAAATGCAGACTTTGGTGGGGACGCGCTGTAAATGTGCGCAGAAAGTCCTGCATGTTTCAGAAATGTTGCGTTCCCACTGTTTGCATGGAGACGGAAACATTTTGAAAAGCAGCTTCAGAGACTCATCACAGTCCAGCGACTCTGGTGATTTGAATCTCGGTCGGCTGTGATGGTGAAGACTTTGTAACCTGTTGCAATATCTGGGTTAATGGTTAGCTTTGTGTTGAAATAGTCTTAGAGACGATCTGACGAGGCCTTAAAGGGAAAGAATGATTGAGTAAGATGAAGGATCGTCCTCCATCTTCATCATGACAAAACAAATATTTCACACTGCAGCCTCACAAATGTCCCGGTGTTGAACGATCTGTTTTAAAAACAGCGCGTTAGAAGTGTTCTTGAGTCTCGTGAGAAATTTCTGAATAAAAACAGCTACTACTTAAAATCATTAAGGTCTTAGAGCAACATTCAATTTTAAATCAGAGACAGAACGTTTGAACAGGTTAAATCCAAATCGTCTGAGGTACGAGCAGGGCTCAGTTTTGTCATAATATAACAGCATGAAGGTAACGTGTCTTTAAAATCAGTAAAAAATAGATACTAGCGTACAAAATAAAAGATCAGACAGCATGAAATAAATTCACTAATAAATTAGACAAGTATGAAGACTTGCTTGGTGAATAAAATGTGCATTTCAAGCCATAGAAATCCACCTATCGGTTCCAAAGTAACTGATGGTAAAGCAAATATGCGACAGCCCTGTTGAGCCGTCCAGGAACAAGGATGTGTTTGACAAACCTGAACTGAATCATGACGCTGTTGAAAATAAAACAGACTTCCATAAACACAGACACTTCCTGAAACACTTCGTTTTATGGGTCAAAACTTGTGTTCACGTTATGGACAGTCATGTTAAAGTAGCTGTCGTGGTTCTCAGATATGTGACTGAGCTGAGTGAGTTCATGAGTTCAGATGCTGGTCAAACACAAACAACCCTGAACTCAGACAAGAGTTTGAGAAACCTGTGAAACATTTTCCCCGACTCAGTGCTACCTAATAACACACAGCTGACGTAGGCTTCTTTCCAGTCCGGGGGTATTGGTGTTTACCTGCATAGGGGATGATGGGTAGATGTCGTCACTGGTGGAGTCCACCAGGTCCTCCTCATCCAGCGTCGCCCTCTTGTACGATGACATCTGAAAAGTCAGGTGAAGAAAAGAGTCCCTCAGTGATTCCATGTTTCTCTGAGCCTCAGTCCCGTCCCTCTGACATGAGCCGGATTGTGTTTGTTTGTGTGGGACTTCTATTCCTCAGCCGCCTCTGAGGCTTCAGACTCGGGTTGCTCATTACAATCCATCAGAAGGAATCTGGTTGGTCTGGTTGGAGCTCTTTTACATATCATCAGAGAAACGTGTCAGTCCTCTCCATTCAGGTAGCCCTGCAGCTCTCCTCAGAAACCCCGGGCAGCCTCCATGAGAGCAGACTTTTAAAGCACCGACAAAAGTCTCCTCCCAAAAACTCTGCTCAGAACTCCTCGTGGGTCCTTTTTCCCACTTTTTCCTGGAGAGACTTTTTTTTTTTTTTTTTTCTTTCTCCCTCGACTTCCTTTCCAAGTCAGTCTGCGCAAACACACCACGAGAGAAGACGGAACTACTGAAAAACAGGAAGGAGCTCGGAGTTGAACGATTTTCATGACGGGACTCGAGTGTGTGGAAGTGATTGTGTGACTCTGTGTGTGTGTGTGTGTGTGTGTGTGTGAGAGAGCATTCCTCAATGTGGTTTCACTTGGGATTGGGGAGGGAGCCTCACGCCGTTGTAGTTCACACCCAGTGTTCTTTCTATAGGACACAATGCAGTCGGGGGAGGAGCGCGACAACCATCCCCTCCTCCTGCAGCATGTTGCAGTCGCTTCCCGTGGTAACCGTTACCTGATAGCCGCCGCCGCCGCCGCCGCCGCCACGTCCCCTGTTTACCCCTCACCCAAAAACACCACATGCAGGCACTCCGTCTTTAGCCAACACTCAACGTAAAACTGATGGAAATAATTACTACATTTAATTTCTGAAGCAAAATTTATCGCTACATCAATAAACATTATATTATAAACATTGTCAGGGTTTGTATTTAAAAGTTTTATAAATGGTTATAAGACTGGCAGGTATATAAAATGTTTATGTTACACTCTCTGGGACTTAATTCAATTCCATATATCTATAATCTACTTTTTGGTTTTCAACCTGTCTGAAGGAGTAGAGAAAAAAAACTCTTTATAGCCAAAATGCTCTGAAAAAAAACTGGCAATCAAATTTAAACTTCAATTTATTGTAAATTTTAATTATAATGAGAAATATACAGACAATATCCATTCACACAGAAATAAAGTAAAGTAAGCCCTGAGCACCGATCTAAACCGGGATGTTTTCACTGTGCTTCCATCATACCGCCATTACACCACATTACACACTCTTTGTATTTGTAAAATGTAAAATATCCAGTCACACAACCTCTTACCATTCTCTACCAAGTGTTCATGAATGTGTTTTTATGTCATAGTCATTAGAAAGATGTCAAGAAACAAGTGAGTGTTTTGACGTTAATGAGAGACTTCCTAAGCTAAGTGGGAGTTTCCCCCCACTTGGAGAAATAGACAAAAAGATAATTTAATACCCGACCAGCTTTAGACAAGAGTGTTTCCTAATGCTGCTCAGGGCTTGTTTGTACCAGGAACAATGTTTGCAAAAGCAACCATCAACCATTCACAACTCACTGAGCCACATCAAATCAAACAAGGTTTTCACCCACCACGGGAAACAACGGGGCTTTAGTGCCTTGCACATGGGCGGTGAAGGATCGCAGCACCGACCACAGGACATCAGGACGACCCGCTTCGCCGCCTCAGCCACAGTAAAATGTCGACATGCTATTTTCCTCGTCTTTGCGAAGGCCGCAATGATAAGCCGGCGTTGTCAACAAAATCCGACAATAAAATAAAGATTTGTGTTGAAAAGTTGGAATCTTGCATTTTTCCATGAGTTGCACAGAAGTTGAAAGCAATATGGCGGCAACCGGTGAGGCTCCGCCAGAAATAAAACTTCAGCAGTCTGGCAACATTTTTCTCTTAAAGCAGGAATTAAAAGAGTTTCTTGTAATATTTACCAAACCGAGCGGGCGTGCGATGGAAATATCTCTGCAATGTGTAAAAGCCCTGCAGCCTTGGTCTTCACACGTTTCAGTAAATACACAACTTTCAGTCATTAGCGTGACCGTGTTTAGGCTGGTCTCCGTTCTGAAACATTTTTCCTGAAAAATAAGCTTTCATTAGCCATGCCTGGCTGCTCTGAATCAGCGTTAATGGCCAGCGACAATTTGGACCAACAAACTCCTGGTAAGAGTCATAAATGTGCCAGAATTCCTTTTTTTGTTTTTTTTTGTTTTTAAACATTTATAGTAACTCTCTCACACAGGTGAACGATGAATCAGCGTCGTCTTGTTTCTGTCTGCCTGAACCCGAACCTGAGCTGTTGATAAAAGGCAGGATGGATCCAAGCCGTCTCGCTGTTTCACATCGAACTCTGACCCTACGATCTGAGTGTTGCAGCGGAAACGATGACTCATCACACCGAGCAGCAGTATTCAAGTCATCTCTTGTCACATTTTGCTGAACCTGTGAGAACTGTAGCCCCGGTTTCCTGTTGGGAGCCGCGGCGCCCGGTGTGGTCTTCTGCCGGGGCCCAGCAGCTTCCAGGTTCCATGTGTGGGATGATTAGATTTGGTCTTCTGCATTCTTTTGCTCTGACCTCTCGCCTGAACACGGCGTTCAACCCCAGACCTGCAGCTCACTGCATCGTTGTCTTTTTTTAGGAACGTTGTCTGTAAACCCCAGAGATGGTCGTAAATCAGCTTTTTCTTACATATTCAGAATAAACACAACACGTTGTCAAAGTCAACTAAATCAACTTTCTTCTTCATTCTCATGTTTGGTTTGAACTTCTACAGATTTTCTGGACCACGTCTACACCAAACTGCTTCAGCCAATCAGCTTCAGCCAATCAGCTTCAGCCAATGAGAGTCCAGAAAACGTTTAGACAAGGCGAGGCACATTTATTGGTAGAGCACCATTCAAAATAATACAATAAAATAAAAACATTAAAGATTTACACAAATACTAGTAATCAATAATTATGATGACAGTGCAACCAA
>OMNM01027088.1:7863-18151 GCA_900302745.1 Parablennius parvicornis | reverse complement strand
AAGCCGGTCCCCGGCAGGCTGCTGCTGGACGACACTGTGCCCCTGACGGCGGTGATCGAAGCCAGCCAGAACCTGCAATCCCACACGGTGAGTGTTTACCGGGAATAGTCGCACGTTAACCCGTGACATCCCGTGGATTCACCTCTGAATTGTTTGTCTGTGTGGTTGTCGGATAAATCAGCCCCGGAGTGTTTGTTAAGAATAAATAAATAAGAAAGAAAAATAGCAAAGTTTTGATTCAGGGGGCGTTTTAAGTTGATCGCTGCGTCACTGGTTCCATTTTCGGACACGGTTGTCGAAATGTCTTTAGCTGGTTATGTGTTCATTGCCACATTTCCAATGAAAACACCTCCGAGCAGTGGAGCCAGCGTGGGGGTAACAACACAACTCTCATCCAACACCGATGAGTCTTTCGGTTTGTTTGTTTGTTGTTGTTTTCACGCGAGGGCGCCTGTCTGATTTGCAGGGTGATTCCATAGTCGGACACCAGACCCCTGCTCTGTCACCGATTAGGCAATTTCCTGGAAGCTTTTGTGCAAACTTGCTGATATAAAGAGATTTGCAGCGCAGCATTGACACCGACTGGCTGACAGCCCAGAAGCTCAAAACACATCCCAGACATCCGCCGGTGTCCTGGCCCTGGAAGGCGCACTGACGTCTGCAAGTTTGGAGGGAATTCATTTTGACAATCTGGTGCTTTGAAACGCAACTTGTGACATTTTTTTTTTTTTTAAATTCAGAGTTTGTCTTTTCAGACAATCGGCTCACAGTCAGTCCATTAAATTCTAGTAAAATATTGGTAAATTGATAATAAATGCACCTCAACTCTGCCAAATTTTGTTTAGCAACTCATTTTTTAAATACCAAAAATAATTTAAAGCTCTGCCGAATTAAAGAAAAATGAACATTTGTGTATAGGTGTGGTTAACCTGTTTTTCTTAATCAACACACGTCTTCTAAAATACGTCAAAAACCACAAATAGGAGCATTTTCAATGTGTTTTGGGGCGACGGCAACAACAACAGACGAGTAAAAAAGTTTAAGAAAAACCACCGCAGCTGTTTTATTGTACACTTTGCTCTCTGTGCTGGTGTGTGGAGGCGGAAGAAGCCGCGTCCAGCAGCGTGACTGTCCAGAAAAGTGTGTCCTCTGATAGCCGTCGTAAAGCGGGCTCTTTGTCCGATAATGGGAGCACAGTTGGTGTTGTTGTTTGACAGAATCAGCTGAGCTAGCTTGTTAGCTCAGGATGCTAACGCGAGGCACCCGCCGCTGCGGAACAGACTTTTATCCCCTCGACAACATTGATACAGTTCTGGGATTTTTGCGATCGCACATAATCGTTAGTATGTCGCCGTTGGGCCTTTACTGTACCACTGTGTCGTAGAATCAAGCAGATCATCATAATAAAATGTCTGCAATGTGGAACACAGTTATCACAGATTGAGTTTAAAGATGTTTAAATGTCAAGCATGTGGAAAATTACAGTAACGACGACCCAGGCCTTTCTAGAGTTTGCATGTTTTCCCTCTGCATGAGGTTTCTCTGGAGGTGCTCATCAGTCCAAACACATGCATGTCAGGTTAATTAATGACTCTTAAGTTCCCCTCAGGTGGGAATGTGGTTGTGTATGTTTAGCCCACCCTGTGTAATCTCCTGGGATCAGCTCCAGTGACCTCTGACCCTAGACTGGATCAAGTAGAATAGAAGATGGATGGGCCCTGTTTTTAAAGCCAGTGAAGAACAAGTTGCCGGTTCCTTTATGTCACCAACTACCAGGAAAGAAAATGTGCTAGTCTGCTTAATGTTCTCTACAATCACATGTATTTAACATAGCCAAGTGTCTGTACACAGGGAATGTGAAATGTTTAAATTCAGCCTAATATATAACTGTTTAAACGTGTTTCTGAATCTTTATTAATTTTTCTTTACATTTTCTTAATATAATTTAAAAAATAATAATTTAGTTCTTCTTGAGAATCATTTTTTTTTTGGCATGTTGAAATCTTTGGTAATGCATGTATTTAACCGTGGGGTTTCATTGCGGGTTTCAAGACTTTTTTGGTTTTGCTAGCATGGCTTTTGAAAGTTAGTAGTCTGAAAAGGTGTCTGGGAGCAACACAAATGCGCACAGTGCTAATCGGAAAAAAAGCAGTAATGGACAAAGCCAGCAAGTTTGGAGTATAACATAAAAGTAGGAGGTGCTGGCACAGAAAATGTAAGTCCAATATGCTATATACTGCATCATGATTCCCACTCTGATGTGCCTTCGTTCATTCACTACTCTTAAAAATGTTTCCTATAACGGGTAACGTGATGCCAGAGGTTCCTGTGGCACTGAGACCAGAGTCGCCAGAAGAAAAGCCACATTTATAAAGTGCGTCTATGTGGGTCACTCACCACTGGGTGATGTGTAATCAGTGCTTAGTTTTTAGGCTGAAGTTCACCAGGGCGTGCTGAATGGAGAGGAGTGAAGAAAGTAACGTGACATCGTTATCAGCGTGTTTTATATGAGGCTTGAACACCAGGAGGATAAGATGGTACGTGGATGTGGCCTGTACACAGATCACTTTACCCATTCCAGCAGTGTGGAGGACCTGACCTGGTGTTAGAGACACCGGCTGCCTTGCAATGTGCTCAACGGTCAGAGGTATCAAAGGTGGGGAATCAAACCAGCAACCAGGGGGGTTATTGTTGGTGCGGATGTCTCTGGAAGGAAGCTACAGAATGAATAAAAGAGAAATGGACCTACTACGGCTACCAGATAGCACAACTTATTTACTGTATGAGCCAGTCATGCGTATTATTGGGAGGTTATTTAGTTTATTTTGATATTTTCTGGTTGCATTATTTTGACATTCGGTGGCAGGAGTTAGACACAGGTCGGATGTGTAGGTTACAGGGAGTGAAGCGCACACACAGTTCTGACCAAACCGACAGACCGGTGACGAGGATCGCATAGTCAAGTCGCTATAATAAAACTACTGTGTGCTGTTTTCCTGTTTTGTTTTGTTTTTTCCAAGTAAATCAACTAAATTGCACTGGAAGTTCTGGTTCTGGTTCTGCATTGGTTCACTCCTGTTCCGCCTGTGTAGTAATGGCAGTAACTGGGAAGTGGGACCTTAACAATCATTATGATATTATGTTGCGCATACTCAAATGACAGTTTAAATTTTTCATATTTATTGGATTTCGGCTTCCTGACCGATGTAGCTTTTAGTGATTTCATGTTTTTGTTTAGCTGTTATTTCAAATTACTGTCCATTTGTTATATTTGCCTGTGTATAATATTATCTCACTGTGTTACAAATCAAATGACAGGTGTATATAAAACATATCATAATCACAAGCTACAAACAAATACAGCAGTGGTATAAAAAAAAGTCTTCCTCAAGTTGAAATTTGTGCCGTAAATGTGACAATAAAGAGGGATATGAGCTGCAAGCTGTCGTGGTCTGGTAGAAAGTGATCTGAGCGGTTTACTTGGCTGCTGCTGGATCACAGCGTCATGAAACCCGAATGTCTGCGAGCAGGAATTAGTCTGAGAGGTCTGAGAGGATTATTAAAGGCCATGTTTACACCCCGCTTCTTGTTTTCCAGGGCGCCCACCGCGGCGCCCGCTAGCTGTGGGAATCTTTTTTGTGGCAGAGATGGAGCAGCAGACAGGTCCTCACCTGAACTGCGTCCGATGAATCACTTCACTGGAAGTGAAACGGAAAGCAGAAGCACTTTCACCGAGACGCCGCTCCCTGAGGATGGCCTTTTGAATGTGAATGTCAAAAGTTTTTGTTTTGTTTTTTTTACTAAGCTCCTATGACTTTCCTCTCTCGTGGTTTGGTAACATTTAGACAAAGCTACAAGAAGGAGATTCTGTTGTGTGGTTGAAGCCTTGAGCTCATTCCAGCTGCACCGCACGATTGATACAGAAAAATGGACGGAGGCTTTAAGAATCAACAAAATGTCCCGTCTTACAATATGTCGTCTTCCTTACCTTCTGACAGTGAACCAATAGAATCATCCAGTTTATTGTAGATTGTAACTTTAATGTCCATTTCATTTAGATTATCATTTATTTCAAGTTATACACGCACCGAGCTGTTACACTGATTCATCTAACTTTTGTGACAGACGCCGGAGCCATTCTCCACGTTTGCACAGGGAAAACATGCAAACTCATCAGAGAAAGGCCTCAGGTCTAATCTCTCCTCAGTGTGACGTGTTCAGATCAGAAACAGTGGGCAGGAATGTGAGAGGAGGGAACCACAACACCACAGGACGGCCCTCTAAACACATCTGTACAAGACAAATATACACAACAAGAAACTCTGGCCAGACCGGAGATAAACATAAAAACAACGCTATTGTATTATTATACTGCGCAGTATAATGTTTGATTTATTTTATTTGTACACTATCTATTTAACACTGGTGTTATTTTGATAATCCTCAATAGACTGATCACCCAAAGATGTTGCAGCAGAACTTCCTCCTTATTAAAGTTGGTGTTTTCTGTCTTTCAGGAATACATCATCCGAGTCCAGAGGGGCGTGTCTTCAGACAACAGCTGGCAGGTGAGTGGACCAATCACAGCCCGGGAAGCGGAGCTCTCTGACAGAAATCAGGTCTAACGTCAGTTGAAAGGTCCCTGAACAAAGATGGGATGAGTGCGTGTTGTTTGCTCGATGTGCTTTGACAGCAGGAGTATTTATGTTTTGTTTCTGCCCCCGTGGCGCCTCACGCTGTTTGAACCCCACTTCAAGCTTTGTAAAAAAAAAAAAAAAAAAACGGATCATTAAATGTCTTGTTGTTGTTTTTTTTCACATTAAAAAAATGTTCGCACATCAGGAAAGAGGACAGAAAAATGAGCACTCAAGTACTGTTGTGACAAAAATACTGTTGTGATTCATGTTTTCTACATTCAAAGCACAGGAGTAAATAATATGTATAAAATCACACTCTGGTAATTGTTTGATAAAAGCATTTTCTTTTCAGGGAGTAAATCTATCAGTTGAAAAAATGCTAATTGAAAGTTTGAACATTAAATGAAAATGTGGTGGTATTCAGCTATAACTTATGGCTTTAATAGTAGCGACATATATTAAAATATATAAATAGTAACGTTCATCAGTCTTGGAAAAATAAAACTGAATTACAGTAATGTTTGTTTGCTATAATAATGTTACTTCTACCTCTTGGCCACCTAGAATATCCTGTTCACATGTTAGTTATTATTGATTTAATCCAATATTAATGTTAAACAAAAGAATCTTAAAATGATTTAAAAAAAAAAAAAAACCAAAACCCAAAGATCGAGCAGTGACGCTGGTGTTTGTATTTCTTGCTTGTGAAGGTGATCCGTCGCTACAGTGACTTTGATGTTCTCAACAGCAGCCTGATGGTGAGTGTCACGTTTCACTGCTCTGATTCACTCATGTTGTTCTGAATCACTCGTTATTATGTTCAAGACCTTCAAAGTCTCTCCACATGCAAACCGACGACAACGGGAACAGTGTTGTATTTGTTTTTTTATTTTTTAGTCTCAGCCAAGCAGCTGTTCTCTCATCCCACATCGTGACATAAGTAACTAAAAGTTATTTAAATGATCTGAAGATTGTTTAATCGAGCAGGATATGTAATATCTCACACACACACACACACACTTTGGTAAATATAACTCTCTGGGCACAAAGCGGCACACACAAACATCTTGTGACACACATACCAGCTTCGTCTTGGCCATTGTTCTTCCTGTGTGAGAAAAGTGAATGCCAGGTCCTTACGACAGACTGGAGGTTTTGCTCCTTCAGTTTCCCAGAATGCTCGGCTGGTCATGGCCGCAGGGCAGTCAGCGTCTGTGTGCTCTAAGCGTAAGATGTTGTTTTTGTATTTGATAAACTTTCGAGTCTTGCTGCTCTGATCCAAGTTTAATCTCTCGTTTGACCTAAAAGCTGCTCCGCATTTAATCTGCAAAGCAACTGCTAATCAGATCTGCTGTGGATATTTTGTTAAGCTACAGACAAAATACAGTCCTGTGATATAGTAACATAATGTTATTGCTGCCGTGATGTCTTGGATTTATTCATCAGTTGGTCTTAAAATGTGGTCCGATCTGCATTTAAAACAAACACAATGTACTTAACGTCAGGCCACACAATCAAATAATATATTTCATGTTACAAAACATGCACTCTGTGAAAAAAGTAAGCAAAATGTAGTCGTGAGTGAGCAAATCTCAAGTTCAATCAATGAAAGGATCTCCATTTGACCAGACAGGAGTGGGATCGGTGTTCAGGATGAGCATTAAATTGTCCTGACTCATGTGACGTTGGGGTCGCGGATAACAGGAAGTGTTCAGTTCAGTGTTTCTGCTGAGGTTTTGCCTGCTTGTTTCCTCTCGGTGACTCCGGCCTCACGTTGACCTCCAGGCCGCACAACTGGCAAACCAGCCTGCCCAGTCTGGCTGATTTCTGTATTATGTTGGTGATTCTTTGTTAGATTTTATTAAAACGTACAAAAACCAAACCCGCCTCTGAACAGGAGCAAAAGCAGTTAAGTTCTTTCTCTTCAGGTGTGCGGCATCAGTCTCCCGCTCCCTCCCAAGAAACTGATTGGAAACATGGACAGGGAGTTCATAGCCGAGAGGCAGAAAGGACTCCAAGCGTATCTGGACTCCATTACCCAGCACCCCTTGCTCTCCAGCTCGCTGACCGTCAAGAAGTTCCTGGACCCCAACAACTACTCTGCCAACTACACAGGTTTGTTTGATTTAGCTGAAAAATGACACTTTCATCGCTTTGCATGTGCAGACGTCACACAGACAAAGACCAGATCTCTTTATTAACTGCAATACACAATTACATCTATTGCTTTAGCTTAAGTGAGGAATTCTTTCTGGCCCAAGTTGTGTCCAAGAAATATGAGAGACATTGTGGCGTGAAGAGCGGAGGTCGTTCACTCCTGAGGTTAAAAGACATTGAAATCATTGTATAAGATTTTAAATATTCATATAAACTCAAATATTTGAAGGCTCTGTCGGAGAGGATGGTCTCTGAAGACTTCTGAAATCATTAAAATGTTGTTTGTTGGTTTGCCAGAGATCGCCCTGCAGCAGGTCTCCATGTTCTTCAGGTCAGACCCAAAGTGGGAGGTTCAGGAGCCTCTTAAAGACATGGGTAAGACTCATCGCACTTGTTGAACTATCACTACACCCACATGTGATGTGAGCACAACCCTGCAAGTTCTTCAGTGCAGCAGCTCGTGGATAGAAATACGAGTCATAGGAATGCGTGTCACACTGAGCTCACGTGGCGGCATAAATGTTGTTTTGATCCATAACGAAATAATCAGAGTGCATGAGTACTGATTAAAGAGTTGGTTCATCTCTGCTTATCTCTCTGCTTAAAAAGAAAACAGCAGTGAGACATCTAGTGGTGAGGATGTGCATCACAAACAACTGAAACGCTAATTTCTGGTGGGCATTCAAGGAAATGTAGAGACCTGTTTTTTTTCTTTTTTCTCATCAGGCTGGAGAATCAGGAAGAAGTACTTTCTGATTAAAAACAAAGAGCAGCCTAAGGAGAGGTACCTCCTGAGCTGGGTGAGTGAAGCCACCCAGCTTCTTTACTCCAATCCATATTGAAGCAGTATAAAATCCTCCTGGAACCTAAACAGAAGTGTTTAGATTCTTATGAACTGAACATTCAGCTAAAGAGGAAGGAAGAGATGTACACTTCCTTTATTTTGACAGTTTTCACTTGTTTCTGAGAACACATGAACTCAGTAAATTCCCACAGTGCAAGACAGATTGGAAATAACTCAAATTGGATTTCAGTTATTAGATATTCAATTAACTAAAACTGAATTACGGTTTATTACTTTAACATGGTAAATGTGGAAAGAAAGATGAGGATTGTAAATATCCCGATTAGGTTTTACGTCGCGATTCATCCTCCTGAAGAAACGCCCCGTTTTCAATTAAAGTGTTTGTTGAGCTGAAAGTAGATATTTGATGGAGTTTGGAAATGGATCAAGAGTAGAGTTTTATCCTTTCAGGTACTCTACTTATGCAAACGTCCGTCCAGCCACTTTGGTTTGTTCTTGTCACCTGACTGATTTGATATGTTCACCTCTTTTTTATTGGTTTGGAATAAAAAACAACTTGAAGTCAAAACTAAAACTCATCAAATCTACCGTGAGATGTGAAAGTATTTGACCTGATGCCATAATGTACGACCATTACATCTCTCTAGGTGGACCTGGGACCCGATAAGTTCCTGACAGACAAAGACCTGCAGTCGGCCATGAAGCTGCTCACCAGCCTCTCGGTAAGTTTGATTTCATCTAAACTCTTCACGGCCCGCACACGTGCTGCTGCATTCTTCTTGAATACATAAGATATTGATCCAACCTGATGCAGAGTCAGAGCTGATGTGCAGCTCGGGGGCGACACGCGGCCCCTCCTTCCCTTTCTGTTTAGCCTCACAGCAGATTTCCAACATTCAGTATATCAATGATATCACAAGGGACTGAGCAGGGCAGAACCGCCTGGAATCACCTTATTAATAAAAGCATTCAAAGGTGAAAACATTAAATATATACATATTTATTGAATGAACTTAATTTTCAGACACTCTTTGATCAAATCAGCAGCCCACGATGTCACAGTGTGTGTCTCTTCATCACCCGTCGTCCTGTTAATAACTGACGTGTCCTTCCTCCCCAGACCCCGTACCTCTGCCCGTTGTTGTTCTCCAGCACCAGCGAGTCTTCGGCTCTCCTCATCCGGCCATTCAGTGAGAGGGGCTCGCTGAGAGACCACATCTGTAAGGTACGCTGTGTGATTTTACTAACGAGGAGAGCAGCATCTAGAATTTATGGCTTCGTTTCAAAGGAAAACACCTCATGGAAACCGGCGTCATCCCGAGTGGTGTTCAGTGCCCAGAGAGAAATACTTCTGTAGATATTACAATGACTCAGTATGTTGCATTTCACCCTTTTTTGTTGCAATAAAATGTTTCAAGTAACTCTTTTATATTTATATATGAAAAGATTGTTTTCTCTTATTCAAGAACTTGTTTGTAATCCTTCATTTGCAGATTTCCTGAAGACTGTTTTCAATTATCTGGTGCAGTTCTACTGTGTTTTTTCACCCTTTTCTACAGGAAATTCATCAGTTATGCATTTAGGTTGTACACAGGTAGTCAGGAAAGTACTTGTTTGTGTTGATTCAAGACAACGTTTTGATTCCCGACAGTAAATGACTGAGTTTAGACTGGGTAGACTTGCAGAGTAACCTGGGTGACTTTGGAAAAGCACGACTAGCAAAGCTGTTGTTCTCCCATGTGTTCAATACATCATGGAAGAATCAACAGGAGCAGCTGTGCAGCGATGACTTTATTATTATTTATTTATTTATTTTAAATTCTATATTCCTTTCCTCTGTTCAGGTGAAGCCCAGAGAGAGTTACCTGAAGAAATACTGTAACCCGAAGAAGAGTCAGGGCCTCGAACTGGCCCACATCAAACTGTATGGTCGTCAGATCCTGGAGGTAAATACGCACGTACACGCACACACACACACACACACACACACACACACACGCTCCCAAAGGAGAGAGTGTTCTGTCAATTTGGTTGAAGTATATTTTGCTTTCTCTGTAAAGATAAACAAAGGTGTTACTTTTCATCTTCCTCCATATTTTCTCTCCTTTCTTGGGAGCGACAAAAGAGGGGGAGTCATGACCAGTCGTGTGTGTGTGTGTGTGTGTGTGTGCGCGCACTATTTCAGGGCCTCAAGCTCCTCCATGATGGCGGCATGTTTTTCGGTCACCTGCACACGTCGAACGTCATGCTGGACGACGGCGTGTGTCGGCTGGTCGACGTGGAGAACGGCATGCTGGGAGTTCCTTCAGCGCTGCGGCCTTCATTCACCCAACTCAGAAAGATCAACGTATGTGTGCACTCACCTGGATCAGGGTTAATTATTATTTTTGCGTCGGTGTATTGAACAGGTGTTAAAACCGATTTTGTGTGTGTGTGTGTGTGTGTGTGTGTGTGTGTGTGTGTGTGTGTGTGTGCGCCTGCAGACCACAGAGAGCATCGACGTCTTTTGCTTTGGACATTTACTGTACGAGATGACGTATGGCAGACCGCCGGACAGCGTGCCGGTCGACCATTACCCTGCTGTCCCCTACACAGCCGTGGGTCAGTATTACACAGAGACACCCACACACTCACTCAATACTCAGAAATGTTTTTTTTTTGTTTGTTTTTTTTTTTTTAACTCTGAGCT
>OMNM01027061.1:57748-75049 GCA_900302745.1 Parablennius parvicornis | reverse complement strand
ATTAGCGAGGATTACAGGGTCTCCACCAATACTCGCTCCTCAACTTTTCAAATATATTCCTCACAGTTCCCCTACTTTTGCTGTGTGACTGAAGGGGATTTCAGGCTAGATGAATGGTTTTCTAACACACACACACACACACACACACGCATCAGTACGTTTGACAAGAACCTAACCCACTATTTATAGCATTTTAGCCCTGAGACTGGCAGCATCTTAAAAAAAAAAAATGTGTCAAGAGTAGCTATATGGGTCCTCTTAAACTTTCCTATCCTTTAGAGCTCGAACACTGAAGCAACAAACAGATGATGAAGAGCAGCCCAAGGACATTAGTGCCATTTGGAATTTAAAATAGGAGCAGAGTGAAAAAGAGAGGAAGAAATGGAGAATGACAGAGAAAACAGATAGCAACGAGAGTATTCCTGTAGGGGATGATGTATATCTATAAAAGATGCAGGCTGAAACACACATCAGAGAATAGATGCTTGCTGGACTTTTGAAGTAACGCAGTTAAGAGATTTCCTGTTCCATGAGACCTCATGTCCTCTGATTTATCATTAATTATATAGAATGGGAAATGTTGGGAATTACTACTACCTACATCTCCATGACATTCCTCCGGCATGAATTATCCAAATGAAATGGAGGTGGTAAACCTAGATAAGCAGACTCACAGCTACAGGAGACAAGATAAACTTAAATGGGAACATCAGTATTCATCAGTCTGAGCGGCTGAGAGTGGATTAATCATGCATATTGTGTCACGACACTGAGAAAGGTCCAGTTACACAAATATGTCTCAGATTGCTGAATGGCTGCTCTGATTGATCAGTTGATGTTAAACTGCACTCTTACAAAAAACAAGAGGACTTTTAATCTTGTTGAAACACTCATATAAACTATTTATTCATATTTTCATCAATGTTATTGACTCACAAATATATTTACCTAATTTGGAAAATTTTTAATTAAATTGTTCCACGGTGGTTCATATATCAGTTTGTTAAAATGACTTTCACATCTGTGCAAATAGCTGGGAGGCAATGGAACACAAGAAACGCAGAATGTTTGTGTGATCTGTTGAAGCAATGACGGGTGCGTGTCTTTCCACTTTTCTGGAAAAGCTCACTGTATATCAGTTGATTAAAGTGGCACTTAGCATTATCGTTTAGGACCCGTGCATGCATAAGGACCCGGGTCAAATGTCCTAATGCATATAGCAAATCATCTTAATCTGAATTAACCCCAGTTTAACCTTGCAGCTGCATTAAGTATCCGTGTAATCATAAACTGGTTGCATGTCATGCCAGGGTAATATTCCATGTGTTGGTATCACTGAGGCCTTGACCGCTGATAAGGATTTGTCACACAGGTTTTTGAACTCAGTCATGTCTCTAAGTTCGACTGTACTTCACAAAACAAGTGTTGTGACACGTCCAATTTCTCCAACAAAGAACATGTTAGAAGTCCTTGTCTGAACATGGTCAGATTATGTTGATTGTACCAAAAAGCCGCATCCTGGGAACAACGGTCAGTTTTTGTGGAAAAAAAAAACAAAACAAAAAAAAAACTAAATATAAAGAAAGAAACCCTTGAATGTTTTGCTTCTCAACCATGTGTGTGTTGTATGTTTATGAAGATAGTCCATGCCAGTTACTGATGGTAGTATTTTAGCTTTTAGCTGCGAGGTAAACTGGGTAGGTTGTCAGCTAGAATACAGTATCTTATAGCCTGCACTTCAACAATGGCCCAAATACATCACATTCATTGTTAAAATTTGTGCACATTTGTGCATTTTTTTTGCCTAATGTTCAGTCTAATAAAGACTTCAATAAAAACTGTCAGTATGAGTTTTTTACTTCATAATTTCTGATTTCTGTTCCATATGAGCCATTTTTTTGCTGGTTCCCCTGGACTGAGGGTTTGTTGTATAACCGATGGAGACGACGACGGCCACTTTTTGTTGTGTTTGAGTGTAGAGCTGTATTTTAAGTTTTGATTGGAGTTGTAAAAGCTCAACCATTCAACTGACTGAGTTTGCTTCTCAGTGCCCCAGAAGGTTATTCAAATTACATGATTCACTGATTTTCTTATATTGTTTGGCAGTACCCAGGACGTGATGTTTGCTGCGTTTCCATGTCTTACAAAACACATATGGAAAAAAAAAAAAAAATTGTCTAAGAAATACAATCATGGTCCTATTTGAGCTGAACATGAGTGCACCTTTACAGCCAGTTTATTTTTGATTATGCCCCTTATATCTAAAGGAAAAACAACAAATTTCCAAACTTTGTGTCAGCAACTTCATACTTCATACTGTTAAAACTTTTTATTTTCTGTTTACTCATAAACCTAATAAAGACTGAGTTTATCACGCGTGTTTTACTCTTGTGAGAATCTAAAAATACAATCTGTAATTATTGTTGTGACAGTTTACTGATTTAAAAACTGAAGCTACGAGGAATTTGTCCTGGAAAAGAACAAAATCTTCTTAAAATAACTCCCCTACCCCCCCCGCAATTTCTGCTAACCGCATTTCGTCTACCTTCCTCACCTCTGGGACATTGTGTAACACTTCAAAATAAGGCTCAAGGGCAAAGTGAGAAAAAACAGAAAACACACAGAGGTCTATGAGGTTTATTAATATACAGCTGTCAGATTACTAACATACAGTTGGCAGAGAGATAGTGGCACTACAGTATATCCTGCTCTGCAACCGGTCCACTGCAGAGCCATGAGGTCACTTTGTGGCGTCTCCCCGGGAGACTTCCAAAAGCAGCCATTCCTCCTGCAGTGTAGGAAATGAACTTGAGGAGCCCTTTGTAAACAACCCAAGGGAATCTGTCTCTGCGTGACCCTGAGGTCATGGACATGGTGAGAGTGGCTGAAACTAAAACAAATTCTTTCTAGAATATGGGGGTCTCATTTAGTCATAATATCTTGTTCATGTAGTTAAATGTTTTGCTTGTATATCTTCCACTGGGTCTCATTTGTTAAGAAATGAGACTGGGGAGTTTTTAATTGGAATAATGCAAAAAAAATAAAATAAAAATCCTTTAACAATTATTCTTCTAATAGAAGTTTTATTTGATTTGGGATTTATGTGCAATCATGAAAAATTATTAAATTAGGAGTTATGTATTTAGTCCCACATTAATTCATGTAGTAAATGTGAAAATGTTGCATGGAAATTGCATGAAGCCACGAGCAGAAATAAGCTGGCAGCCCCTAGTGAACATCTCATGCTCTGGGTGATAAGAGAAATCCAGGAAAAGAGCATGAACAGTTGCCTTGGGAGTCTTAGCAATGTTGCCCTCCCTTTGTTTTTGTTGCCATGGCAGTAGCTCATCCATCCTCCAGCATTTCACAGTCTGCTTGGTGTTACTATTTCTCATACTCCCCCTCCGCATGTCCCCGTGCAGCCTACGGCACACTGTAGTGCCCCATCAGCACCACTGTGCCATCTGCAGGCACAAGACTCCCGGCAAACCCACTGGGTGTATCTGTCACTGAGCACGGCTGCGGAAAAGGTGAGGTGCTGAGGTGAAAAATAACCTGCTGGTTGGTTTGCTCCGAGCAGCCAGACGGAGAGAAACCCTCTTGAGTAAAGGAAGCGAACTGAAAAAAAAAAAAAAAAAAAAGAGTGTATTGCTCCTTCCTTTCTCATATGGGATGCTCTGATTTCTGTGGGCTGTTGCTGCCTTGTGTAATGTTTGTAACAAAACCAATCAGGGAATCTATAATGAATAGCTCATTGTGTGATGGCCCCATGCTAAGTCAACAATGAGACTCTGTAATCTCAGATATTGGTTTAAGCATCTTGAGAAAATTACACCAACTGCGCCTCATTCACATCTATACATTCATGTTCTCTTTGGTCGCAAATGAGCAAAAAGCTTAAATAAACATCACATTTGCTGTTTAGTGGAAAATCACAGACAATGTGAACTAAATTTAGCAGTCCTAAAACCCCACTATTTTGAAGTTAGATTTAGATTTAGTGAGACCGGCTGCGCCATACATCAGTTCACGAACACAAGGATTTTTGGGATCATGATATAGGAGCATGAAAATATGACGCGTAAATAATGCTTCTGCTAACTTAGCTCTACAACGCTAAGCTCTTTTTCCATCTTCATTACATTCTGTTAACTTGTTTTGTTGTGGTGTCCGTGTTGTGCAGATCATTGTGTTATATTCAAAAGCATTTCAGTTGGTTGGTGAGTAGCTCAGGTTGGCAGCTGTTCAGCGAAGCCCGCAGCATTTTTGAAACCATCAGAAAATTCTTGCAGGCTATTGGTCATTGCATGACTATTTGTGAATCTCAATAAGATGAAAGATGAGCAATCGTGAATACACTGCACCTTAAAAACGCTGACCCTTTGTCGTACAGTGAGTCTTGACCACGGTCAGCCTGACAGAATCTTTTGTCAGTCTTTCAAACACCCTTTTTGTGTGACAGGGTGTTTGATGCAAAAAAAATAAAAAATGCAGAATGTGGCAACAAAAATCATGACAGACAAACAACGATTTACAGATTCCCATGGAAAGTGAAATGGCGGACCACGTCCACATTGTCATTTTAATTTACTGAGCTTTTTTCATTGCTACAAAAGCAAAGTCTTGATATAGCAAACTTAATTAACGTATCTCCTGAAGGCACCTGTAGCATTTGTAGATAATGTAGTGCAGTAAAGTACATGTAAAAGTGGCCTTAGTAGATCCCTGCTGTCTATGGGTGAAGGCAGATAGACACTGAGCAGGAAGCAGTGGCAGTCCAGATGTTAGAGAAGTGGACTTGGGATTGGAAGCTTGCTGGATTCAATCCCAGAGCTTGTTTCAATTTTAGAGAAGTAATATGCCCAAGATGATCAATTAAGTTTGGTTTCTAGCCAATAAATCACAGGGACCGAGGGGGAGACAAACAGTCACAAGTTCATACTTATTAATCAGAAAATAATACAAAGTGTATGTGTTTGGACTATGGGCGGAAACCACAATAGCCAAAACTTGAACTAAGATTGTGTCCCTTTACCACCAACACATCTGTTAACAACTTGGCCAAAAATACTCTTGCCGTCTCCTTCTATCCATCAGCGATGTGGTTCACTGCCTCGCTATAAGCAATTACCGTTCCAATTGGGCTTAATGACACTGAGAGGGAAGCTGATCTGCAGCACAGGGGAGCAGCTATGTGCTATTTATAAATCTTTTGAACAGACACCTGACGCTGCACCATAAAAGATGCAGAGCTGCAATGAGAGCGCCACAGCCCAGCGATTAGCTCAGGTGTTTCACTACCCCACCGTGACCCACTTCTGTAGTCGGTGGATGAGGGCACACATGAAGACAACAAACACGAAAACATTGCGTCTGGCTTTGTCTTCATCATCAAAGCTCCTTTTAGTCATGATTATTTTTGTTACGCGAGAGTATCCGATGCCAAAAAATTTGAAATCCCTCCATTTTACAGTCCTGCTTGAATGGCACTCACCTAATTATTCTCCCGTTGAAGGATATTCCTTGTGTCAGGATGTGTCATCCATCTTTGTCTGTCACCGCTGACTCCAGCATGGTGGCACATGACAGCTTCAGCATGAGTATCCACACACTGATTGATATCTCCATTGGCACTACCATTCACGGGTAATGAAAATGAATGACGGCACGTGCCGAGCATCCCTCAGACTCTCTACGCCACATTAACTGCAACCAGCAAGGTTTTTTTTTTTTGCCAGAAGCACAACCGCACTCTCTCCACGCATCTGTCCAACTGAATGCAATTTGGCAGCTACAGTAACTTTAACATGACCACACTTGACATGACCACTGAAATACCAAAAAAAAAAACAAAAAAACAACACCACTCTGTCGTACATACTTCAGCAACCAGATTTTATGGTGGGTGCTTGAATGAATGCTGGTTTTAAACAATATTCTTCTCTTGAAAGCTTGAAGGATAAAACTTAAGAGCGAGAGGCGACGGCCTCACTCACCATTTCAAGTTTTTGTTTAAGTTCAACATCATTTTTTGGAATAAGATTAAAGTTGCTGCGGTTGATATTTTCAACATTCACTGTCGTTAAAATTCCTGTGTATATGTGGACAGATGACGTCATGGTCATAAACCTCAAGATGATTTTAGCTTCGTTTGGAGCAGTCATCTGTTTTTGGTTAAACTACCTCTTTGGTGAATTCATAAAGTGAGGTGAAATAAAATTAAAAATGTTAAAACCTACCAAAAAAACCATGTCTCTGGGTTGATGGTGCAACATTAGTTAATAGTGGAGACTCTTCAGTCTATCTACAATGTTACACTGAGTCCTTTCGGCTGTAATTTCCACTGAAAAGCAACAAGATAAGCTTTTCAACGTGCCGGGGACAACAAACCACGAGCAAATTTTTGAGTTTCCATAGATAATATATTGGGAAGCAATAATTTGTTTATCCAAGCACGGGGCGAGGGAGGACACCTCATGGCCACCAAGTAATTTCAGAATTTGAAGGTAAGTGGTTTATATCTTCATAGGGCGACTTGCCTGGAAGTGTGTGTGTGTGTTACAATGGATGATTACATATCTGTCATTGATTCACAAAATAATGAATGCAATATAATAAGCACAGTAAAGAATTAAAGGTGCAAACAGCCTTGATCAGGACTTCGCAATCTGGCCGCCAATCATGGCCTCTGGCCCATTCAAATATTGATTAAATATACATTTTGAAGGTTTTCACAAAAAAAGGGCTTTTATTTTGAAAAGTGTGGTGGGATTTCATTTTGAAAGCCAACCAAACTCTAATCTAGCTAATCCCTAAATATCTTTTTTTTCTTCTGATTTTTGGTGTCATTCTCAATAAACAAAGACTTTTATTTTAAAGGAGATTTGGGCTTTTATTTTGAAAGGCTAAGTCACCCATCCCTAGCCTCGCCAACATTGTAACATCAATTTGTGAAAAAGAAGAAAAAAAGAGTAATAATAAGAAGAAACATTCCAATTACAATATGGTCCTTCAGGCTCGGTCCCTAATTAGATTATCCAGAAGTATTTGGTGATGATAATAAACTTGGAGGCAGTGCAGCTCAAATGTGAGTCACAAATAAATGACTATGATATTGGATAAACTGAGATTCTTGCTTGACCAGTTAAACTGAGACAGACTGCAGATTGCTGATTTCCCAATATGTTCAGGGGGCTGTTGCCTGTCTTTCACACTTGTGGTTCACAGGCTGCAGTTCTCCCTGCCAGTTACTCATCGCATTTCACCCGCCCACTTTATTTGGAATCAAATAGAAACTGGTTACCCTGCTTGCTTATTATTAGGCCAGTGTATTTCATCCAAATCCAGTCACAGTGAGAAAGAGTGGCATGAGTCGCAGGATTTGGAGGACCTATCCTGTGTGATACCACAGCGACGACATCGTGGCATTTAGCCAGAGAGATGAGTGCCGCTCTGGAAGGCTTCTTAACGGGGGTGCGACTTGCTGGCTCACGCCCCAGCTGTCAGTGGAGCGGGGTGGGCATCAGATTGGTCGAAAAGTCATTGAATGGAGGGGGGAAAAGGAAACAAGTGAATGTTTACAAATGTCACACTGGTCTTGCCATACTTGTAAAAGATAACATTACAGGGCTGAGAACATGCAGCCACCACTACGGAAAGATAATGGAAGGTGACTTTTACAAATGTGAAGATGTGGCCTTTTCGGATTGAATTTCATCAAGTGGAGCCGGGGCAGTACTGATTGTCCAGGTCATGCCAAAAATGTATTTATTATTCTTATGTGGAAGCCGAATGGATGTGCATGTAATCAAACCAAATATCTATAAGAATGCCATTTGGAACAGGATGACTGAACTTAAAGCAAAGCTCAAAGGTCTTTGTGGACAAACTGGAACATGTTTTCTTAATGGCCTCGCTGCATTTGTTTTGACAACAAACAATGCGATTTTGTGGGGTTTCTTGAATAAGAAAAAGAAAAAAATACATGGACTTTTCAAATCTCCATAGGTCTGGTTATAAACTATCTGATTGGACTGTTTGAAGTAGAAGTTGTCAGTTGTGAGATAAGCCTGGTCAAATCAGTGGATGTCACACTGTGAGATATCGCACCAAGGGCCAATTTGGAGCTCAGACGTCGACCGGACAGCCCACAGCGACATTCAGACAGTTTCGGGAATCAAATTAATGAGTTCGTTATTGGCTTTGTTCTTCTCAGCAGCTGATTTAGAGGGAGTCATCAACTATGAACTGAAACTATTGTCAGTATAAAAATTCAAACATCGGATCTGATCATTAGATCGCTGTGTTCCAAAAACTTGGTGCTGGGAAATCACTGTGTTAAATGTTTGACATGTTGTGTTACTCCAACATAACTAATAAAAACTTTGAAGATGAAAAAACAAAAAACAAAAAAATTCAAGAGTTCAGATGAGGAAGAAGTTTTCTTTTTTTTCCAGGTTTTTATTACACGTCAGACTGGACAAAATACATGAAATTGGTGCTTTTTAACTGAATACCAGACAGATTACTAATGTGTATCAAATAAACATGTTAACTGAGGTTAGGATCAATAAACAACAAATTCAAAATAGGTTGTTTTATACTTTGCAAATTATAGTAAATCTTTATATACATCCTGCAACAGCCACACCTGGTACAATTATATAGCTATTTAAAATTGAAACTGTTTTTGTTTCCATTATTTCTGTTTTTTTTCTTGAAATAAATGATTTAATCCAAATTCAGCTTTCTCATCATTTGTTTAATGAAAAAAAATACATATAACTCATCTTTTATTCACAGAAAGAATCAGATCATTACTGATTATTGATATTTCTCCTGAGCTCTGCTGTAACTTCAAGCTTTTGTATTATTAAATAAATTACTTATACAATCTGTGTGAAATTTGTACTAGAAAATGGTTTTCTAAAGCTGCTCCCCCATCCAGTCTTGTGCATGTGTTGCATGCTGCGAGGATAACGGCAGCTAATGCACTGACCCCTTAACCTGTGTTATTGCTCACTATTGTGAGTAGCAAGACAAGCCAATGCCCCCGGACAGAGCACTGGCTGGAACAAACCTCCATACAGCACAGGGGGAGAAACAAAAAGAAAAAAAAGAAGGGTGTTCTTTCAGTGGAAGGGCATGGCTGCACATTCAAGGGTTTTTTTTTTTTTTAATCTTGCTGAGTGACTCATATTCCATCTCATCTGGGGGATGGTCAGTCTGTTGAGTGTGTGATCGGTGGCTTTCTGCACCACAATGAAATTAGTGTCAACATAAACAGGGACTTGACACGGGAGAATGTGACAAAAATCTTCGAAAGGCGATGAAATGTCGGGTCATTTAACCGACCCAGAAGCTCTGTAACATCGTTCCGCCTCCTCTCATCAAGCTATTTAGCTTCCACGGATTTATCTGGAGGCAAAAGCTTTACTCCCAGTGACCTGTTAACACTACGGAAGGTTAATGTACCACTGGTGGCAATGGCAGCACGTATAAATTGTTGGGCAGATGTTTCTCTCATAATATAGTAGTTTTTTCGAAACGTGTCCCGTGAGGTAACTTGTTGAGCATTTAAAGTAATCCTGACATAAATACCAACAATATGTCACATCCGTTCAATACTAAAGACATCGCTCATATACAAACATGAATGTCTCCACCAACACCCACATAAAAGTGTACCAATAAGTTGAACATTCATTCACTCTTACTTTTGTATTTAAGCACACACCTAAACTGGTACTTAAAAATAGATGAATAATTAAAATGTAGAAGTAAAGAAATAAATTGGGACTTTCAAAATGTAATTTTTCTACAGAAACATCTCTACTTCTTGTTTTCACATTTGCAACAAAAGCTAAAATCAATATAAATTCAGGTTCTCATTGGAAAAAGAAATACATTGTAGTATCTGCTGATAGATGATGAATCAACACAAAAAGGAGGAATCCTGAGATCAAATGAATCAAATCATGTTCACTGTTAAACTGTTGTTCAGTAATACAACAAGAGAATGCGTGCTTAGAGCTGTCCACATAATCCAATAAATCAGATGAAGTCCATTAAAGAAACTCAGTGTGCCGGCTGAAAGTTGGAGCATGAACAATCACGTGTAAAAGGTAGACACAAATAAATGCCTGTCAATAAGAAACTACCAACCTCACTTTAAAAAAAAAAAAAACTTTATTTATTGTTTTTCATTTGCACACAAACATGAGCAAGTTAACAAATAGAAGACAACCTACTCCCACCCCAATGTCAGAGGGAAAAAAAAGAGAGAAAGATGGTTCTCTGTGTCCAACACAATTCAACAGTTTGCTGAACTCCACTTGGAGAGATCCGAGAGTCAGGATGTAGCTTCCTTAACTCCACTTTATTTTGGTGAACCACCTAAAAGTTTCAATGTGGAGTAAAACTGTAGAACAGAAATAAAAACAGCTTCTATCAGCATAGCATTAATAGCAAGGGCTAAACACACAAGCAATTAGCATTAAAATGTGTATATCACATGGCAGCATCTCATCAACATCTAACAATCATCAAAACCACATTTACAAAAAGGTTTTAACTAAATTATGCTGCTAAATGTGAATCAAAACTTACAGATGGTGTCAACAGTGGATGAACCTTCCCACATGTGGCTTCCAGAGAACTAAACAAGATGGCAGACCTCCTGTCACGTTCCCAAATCTGACCTTCAAAATAAAAGACTTCCCAGAACAGACTTCAAAATAAGACATACCTGAAAAGATCAGGAATAAATCAACATAAAACATTCTATTGCTACAAAATGAGGGCAGAACAGTTAGTATCTCACACTCAAATCAAGATTGTACATCTGTATGTTCAAGGTCACACTGCTTCACACTGTTACTCAAATACAAACTCGTTGAGGCACGACACACCACAATGTACAAGGCAAAGAAAAAAAACGTACGTTTTCATCGAATGTGGAAGGCGTAACACTCATAATCAAACAATCAACTCTAGCCGGTCTGTATTATCAGTGTTAAGTGAGCGGTACATTCTCATCCAATTCCTTAAAGGATGTCCAGGTTCGAATGAGTTTGTATTTTTGTTTGCTACGGCTATTTTAATTTCTCCAGTGGGATCATAGAAAGCATCTTCTTGACCAGTGCAAGCTTTAATACAACAAACCTAATTAAACATTTGAAAATGAATCACGTTAAAGAGCACGCAGACTCTTTATCCACCACAGGGAGGAAATACCAGAGGAGCCGACAGGAATCAATCCTGGAGTCATTCCATGAGCAACTTCCAGCAGACAACGTGAGAACTAAAGGGATTCCTGAGAAAGTGCTTCATTTCATTATACTCGATGATTTTGTGAGTTGATGAAAAACGTGCAGCCCAGATACAGTTTACCATCCCGGGGAAGTATTTCAGAGACTGCGTGTCAATGAAGTTAGGTGAAAAGTTAAAAGGAGTACCAGCTCTGAGTTTCATGACAGATATCTGGACTTCAGATCTCTGTCCAATGTCACTGCTAAGCCTCACGGTGCATTGGATTGACTCGGATACAGATAACCACTGCAGTGCGGTGCTTCAGGTAAAAAAGTGCCGGGGCTCAAACAACCGAGCAACAATCGCAGCATCCCTGACAGAGATGTTAAATGACTGGGAGATCCCTCTGGAAAAAGTGTTTGTCATAATCTATCTGATAATGCAAGTCACATGAAGGCAGCAATGGGAGATATGATCGTTCCTAGTCTGGGTTGTTTTGTTCACACGCTGCAGCTCGTTGTGCACGAGGGACTGAAGTCACAACGCGGCGTTAGTGATGCATTAGCAAACGGCAGGAAGATCGTAGCACATTTCAAGCATTCACAACTCGCACTGTCTCGCTTGGAAGACCAGCAGCTTCAAATTCAATGTGCAGGGACCTCGACCACTCCAACTCGTCTTCTTCAAGGTGTTCAAACAAGATGGAACAGCTCTTCTGAGCCTTCTGAAACGGAAGCGACCTCTCTGTGCGTATGCTGCTGAACATAAATTGTCGGAAACACTGTCAGCCAATGAGTGGGGTTTGCTGGAAAAAACCGTCATGGTGCTGGAAAGCCTTTGAAGAGTCAACAAGGAAAATCAGCTCAGCGACCTCTGTGGCAGTCGACGTGATCCCAGCCGTTGTTTTAAAACGCGTCACAATTAATTATCTTACCAATTACATAATTAACTGATGAGTATTTAGAGCATCATCGCCGACCTATTGGCAATCATATTTATTCTGGCTGATAACATTTGATTTGAATCTTAGTATTTCTTATATTGATTAGAAATCTACATTTTGTAATTGTGTTTCTGCAGAATAATTTCGTCCCGGAGGCATTTAATTTATTTTTAGAAAAGCTTTCATTCAGTGATCAATAAAATGTTTATAATTAAACGAGTGAGTTTATTGAAATGGGAGTTTAAAACCCTTTGTAATGACTTCCTGTCCTGTCTCAACAACATGGAATTTGTTGAGGACAACAGAGTGTCTATCACCTGCACACCTCCTGCACTCAGTTCAGTCCAGCCAGACAATAACACTCAAGATATCCTGTGAGCATCCGCAGGCCAAGAAAACATGTCAACTTCTCTTCAAGGTTGAAACAGCAAACTGTTCAACAGCGAGCCCCTCTGAACATCAGGACGCTGTGAGTTCTGAACAAACACCGTCAGAAACAGTTTGAGAGACAATTGTGTTCTTGAAGGGAATATGCAATTGTTGAACATAAACCAAAATTAAACTTAATTCAACGTACACCATGGAGAAGCAACGGAGAAATCAACAGCAGCTCCTCAACAAGGTAATAATGGTTTTGTATTTTAAATGAGTCTTTGTTTTCTTCACACCAGCAGACACAGACACGTCATGTGCTGTAATCAGCTCCCAGCAGAGACGACTACTAAAGGGGGTTTCTTTGCAATTAAAGTGAATTAAAGTTAGTTTTATTTAAAAAAAAAAGTTTTTATTTTATAACTATTTTATCTTTCTAGTTTGTGTTGTTTTGTTAGTATTCCGCTAACGATTATAACCTTCTTTCAGAGGTCACAGCAGCAGCTTCAGGAGTGACACCAGCAGCAGCTCCAGCAGCCACAGAGGTGAGACCACCAGCATCCTGCTGCCCCTGCTGCAGAAAAAGATATTGGGTATCTTGGCTGTACTGGTGAAACCAGAGCAAACACCACACATTACAGCTCAAGAAAATGCAGCCTAGTGAACTGGCAGAGATCCTGTGTGTCTTGTGAACACGACAATCAACAAAGCACAGGTCAGACATCAGATTTTGCAACGTCCAGATTGCTTAAAACTGGAGACTTGACGAGACCTGAGAAAATATTAAGATGCAGACCTCACCAGAAAGAGGTCCATCAGATTATCCATAGTCAGAGGATGATGACGGTGGCAACTGAGAACAGCCACGCTCAAAAAAATGAGCCAAGTTGTGACGCTAACCAAAAACCTGGAAAATGCTCAAAAAGATCACCTGAAAGAAAAATGGCGGTTTGAGGCAGAGAGGTAGCGCTTGCTGGCTGAACACGAGGAAACGATTTCTGCATTGAAGTCTCTGGAAGAGCTGGAGAAAGAACGATATAGGTGGACACAGGAAAAGTCTGAGCTCCTCCATGGAAGCCATGGAAGAACTGGATTCGAACCTCATAGAGTACGTGAAATCTACCAAAGAGCTGAAAGATAAGGTGATGGCTTTGGAGTAGGAGATGGACGCCACCCCAAAAAAGAAGAAGAAAATCATTTTGGGAGTAGATCACAAAGGTTTTTTTTTTTTAACGTTACTAATTTCTCAACTGGCAATGCCAGCCAGTCCTTCCCTTCCCTTTCACTTTTAACCAGATTTGAGCTGTGAACAGCTTTGGCCCCTCACATCGTAAAATCAGTCTGGTAGAAGACAATGTTGCTCCAACATCTGGCAGCTCCCAGGGTTGTACAGCTCTCCCTGTATATATCTTAAAAGTTAGGTTAAATACCTTCAGTCACAGCCAAGACAAGTGTTTTGTTACCATTACTTATGATTGATCATTGATGGTGAATCAAAAATAGTATGCTGCCTATTGTCCAGTCTAGCACAGCTTCTAAACATCTGTATCAGGATAGCATCATGCAATCTCAAACAATAACCACTGCACACAGGTATATGCAGTTAATCTGATGTTTTGCTTTGAACAACTGGATGAACGATACCACAATACCACTACAATACAATATCTATGCGACCAATTACTAAGGAAAATAAAAAATAAAATAAAATGTCCATTCCAAAATGTCTGGTGTGGATCCAATCAAAGTTCAAGTCAAGTCAGTAAGTTGGAGGAATAGTCCGGAGAAAGGAGATTATCGGGCTCTCATTGGTGTCGGTCAGTGGGATTTACATAATCCCACCACCAAATCCGTTTCATGTTGTGGTGGAGGCTCACAGTTCGACTTGGATCATCGTAGGTTGATTAGAAGGTCAGAGGTCAACTGGAAGGCTCGCAATCAACTGGATTGCAGGTCAGCTTCGTTCGACACAAAGCTGGATCTTCAGGTTTTCCGCAGGTCAAGAAACCTGACCTGTAATAACAAAACAGGTGTATAGTCCAGGTTCTCATACACTGCTTATATCTCATATAATACAATCAAATTACATTCATTCAAACTATTGTACAACGTTACATTTCTTTATTCTATAAGGAAACCGTAGTAATGCCCACTATAATTTGTAGCTGTCAAAATATACAATTTTAACAAAGTGCAATTATAATGAATTGCAGGTTTGTGTTTATATTGCAATATTGAATTCTCTTACTTTCCAATGACACATTACCCTTTAAAGTAAAGGTGTAACTTGAATTTATTTATGTTTAATCTCTCTTTTTAAGCTTTTATAAGCGTTTCTTAAATTTTAAATAAAATATATCTTTTTCAATTCACAAAATGTAAAGAAGTTTACCTCTCATAAATGAACTTAAACAGACATTTTACCTTCCCAGTGAAGATGGTTTTAACCTTCAGTGAAGGTGATGAAAAAATTTCTGTGTAAAAGTCTTACAATATGATATTTACTAACAAAGGATTAATCAAAGTACAAGTTCAGCTCAAATCATAAACTAAACATAAAAACATCCGTCAAAGCAAACACAAGATGTAAACTACAGCACACCCAAGATAGCATGTGCTCGCAGTGGTATTTTCACATACACATCAATGGGAACATGAGGCGCTAGCTTACCGAGAAGGGAGTTCTCATCTGGGGAAGCAGAGACAAGTAAAAGTGCTTCTTCCGGTTATCAAACCTCTAAAACAAGACTTTAAATCTATATATCATTAACTAAATAATTTATTCATTTTGGGTACAAAACATTCGGTTTTTCATACCTTTTTGTCTTGTTTTTCACTCTCCCCTGAGAAGAGCTCAGTCCATGAATTACAGTGATCAAGCTACCTCAAATAGTTTAGCTAGTACTTCTGGTTAAAAGTAAAAAAATATATATTTTCGGTTTTTCAAAATAAAACTCACAGCACTTATTAGATGAAAAGACAGTCAGAAATGCATAAAAAACATTTATAACTATAAACGACAATAGGCATTGATAAAAAAAGCCTCTGATACTTCCATATTATACCATTAAAGAGTATTACAATCCATCTATTTGACTTTCACATCGATACCTATGAGATTTGTAATGGTGAAGGAGAATTACAGTTTAAATGAACCAACAAATGTCGGTTCCTTTGGACAGGCAGAACATTTCAGCAGATGTTTTTTTTTTTTTTTTTTTTTTTTTTTTATGTTCAGTGGTTGTGTACCTACCAGGACATCTTTTCTATGGTGAGGTGGTATCCATCCAGATTAAAATGAGCCTGATTCTGACACCAGGACATAAATGTGCAGCTTCATTAGTGAAAACAGTAAGTCTGTATTAGAAGTCAGTTTGGTACCAATTTTATCCAATCAAGAAATACATTTTCCATCAACAATATTTTTTAATTGTGACTCATTGAAATCCTGCCTCTGAAATATGAGACTTTTTAAATTTTGAAATATGAAATATAATTCAGTTTGAAGGTGTTAACTATGATTATATAAAAGACCAAGATTCAAATAACAGAAAATGTTCTTCATCACTATGCCTGATGTCCCCATGTCATTGCAGAAAGTAGTTCAGTGTAACTAAATTCATCTACTGAAATGCTTTCCTTGAGTACAAACTCGAGGTAGAGGCATTTTGCTTGATGTTGGATGTTTTTCTGCCTGTCAGCTACTTTGCAGATTTCCGAGAAAAATCTGGCGTTACAGATTAAACAATTCAACTGGATGCACGATGAGATCTTTAATTTGTATTTCATGCACAAGTGTAAGATAATTCACAGCTGTCAGATCGCCCATTCCTTGTTAATTGTGTTATCATTCAAGCAGTGTGGAGGTGTCACTCTCTGCTCTACATAATTAAGATGGGCATTTCTCCCTACTTTCACAAATCTTTACAAACCAAACAATTTATCAGTTTAATTGGAGAAATAGGTGCCAGATTAATGAATTAGTTACAGATTTTATTAGTTAAACCTTGGATTTATGTGAATGTAACAATCAATTTGAGCATGACATGAAACCTGTTCCAGAGACATTTATTCTCTACAAGCCACTCCCCACACATCTGACTTATCTGTGTAAAGTGATGGTGAAGTCTCAGATTGTTAAGCTTGAAAGGCAACAATATTTGTCAGATGCAGACACCATTTGACAACCCAAGATGCAGTTCAATTGAAGCATATTGTCGCTCTGAGACTGTCACCATGAGGAGCAGGTACAGTAAGCTTTGAATTTTCCGTTCAGGCCCATCTGTGTGTTTTCTGCTCTGCCAGTCGCAAGACAACAGAGCACAGCTGGTTCAGCCAAACAGTTTCATGTCTTCCTGCTGTGGATCTCGCTGAAGAGAATAGCAACGAGAGAAATGAACCGGAAAATATGTTATTTAAGAGATTTATAATACCACTATCTTGCTGGTGACAGTATGTTTACACCCGCAGTGGGCCTAAATATGTTTGTGTCTGCAATATGGGCTTACAAGTGCCATTATGCTACATGACCCCTGTGTCTCAGTTCTGCTAGGAAGTGATGAAAGGAGAAGAAATGGAGAAGGAAAGTGTTGCCTGAGAGAGCCTGAAAGGAAGCAGGCGCGGGTGAGGAAAATGAAGCAGAGAGTGGTCGAGGGCAATTAAGGGGAAAAAATGGCTGACAGTTTGTTTAGTTTCTTGGTGCTTTGTCAGGGTTTTTCTCGCTACTGGAGGTGCCC
>OMNM01027061.1:33845-47051 GCA_900302745.1 Parablennius parvicornis | reverse complement strand
AAAAAAAAGACACAAAAAAAAAAAAAAAAAAAAAAAAAAAGATTGAAAGCTAGATTGGTCAGCAGACAAAATGTGCACATAAACGGATGAATCAGAAGATGTCTGTTTGTTCAGGGTTAGTGACCTGTTGTGCCAATATGCATGAACCTTTCTGACCTAAATACAAACTGACACAAAGGTGAGTGCACAGTACCTGCCGGCCTTCTCTGCCATTTGTGTTATCAGAAGTGACAAAGCAGAAACACAACAGACAAAAGTTTTTTTTTTCCCCCCAAAGTACATTCCTATGACTCTTCATCCATAAACTTCTGTCACTTAATTCATATAAAGATTCAAAGATGCATATATTGAAATGTGCAGAGACAGTGAGACCTTTAGTCATTAGCCGATCTTGGCAGGAATGATTGTCATCTGGAAATATATCATCACAAACAGATTATGTCACCTTGAGTTCTCCAAGCAGCTAATCCTGTTTACACTATCCATTGTTCTTGTCTCAGCCTCTTTGTCTTTCTTTGCTGCTTTAGGAACGCACAAGACCTCAGGTCGTTGTGTTTGTGCAGACCTCAGCTGATTTTCTGCTTCGCCTCAGGCATATTGAAGAACCAGGAGTGCAGGAGAAAGACACAAAGAAGGGAGGGGAGGAAAGCAAAGTCATCCACCTAAAACTCTGGAGCTGGCTGAGAGCATGAATGTTTACTTGTATCTGGCATCCTTGAGTGGATGCCCGCTCCCACCTTTTTGTTCTTCGCCATCTCTCCTGGGCTCTTTGTGTGGTTTTGGCTGTAGCGCAGCACTGTCTGTGATGCCTGATCACAACATGACTCTGCAGAGCATCGACTGCTCTTTCCAACTGCCTTCATGAGTTACTGTCTCTGTTCTGGCCTCATTTAGCTGGTCCGGGGATGTGTGTGGGTGTGCACACTCTACAGAAGTGGGTAGACTTGTTTACTGACCTACTGCCTGCTATATCTAACCTTGAAATGACTTAATTACTATTAGATTAT
This sequence comes from Parablennius parvicornis, assembly GCA_900302745.1. NCBI lineage: Eukaryota > Metazoa > Chordata > Actinopteri > Blenniiformes > Blenniidae > Parablennius > Parablennius parvicornis. The sequence continues at coordinate 46,044 of OMNM01027061.1, read as the reverse complement.
GTCAAATCATTGTATCTTAGCAATGAAGATTTTCAGTGTTGCTCTCTTTTCAAAGAGTAATATCAATCTTTTCAGGCTAGCCTATTAGAGAAAATGATGCAGTCCTTTATAAGAAATCTTAAAATGACAGAGATGACATGTATTCACAGTTTTTTCTCCATTAGTTTGGCTCTTTTCTCTAAAGAAAAACTCAAAAACCTTTTGGTGACCGTGTGACATTGGCCCATGCTCTCATTGGCAACTGCAGATGTTGAACCCTCCCACTTTGGCTGTAAGCCATTTAATCTAGTTCTGATTAGCTTTTGTGTTCTGTGGTTGGATATCAAAATTATCTTCAGACATTCTTACGACTATAAATTCAGACCTGTAACTCTCACACGGCCTTCCCCTCTCTCTCCTCCTTGATGACAGCTATCGATGTGCTGGCATCTTCAAGTGGAATTGCAGTTATCAGAGAAAATTCAATAATTTCTCTGTAAAGGTACTCTTTCTCCAGACAAATTTAAGAACAGAAATAAAAAAATTAAGGAGCACGGAGGAGTACGAGACCTGAAGCATCTGTCTGAAAAGGGTTAATGACCCAAAAGTAGCCTGAGCCTCCTTGAAAATGTAATGAAGTTCTTGATGAAGGCTTCAGAAGCAGCATTAGTAAAAATAATGAAGAGATAGCCAAACATTATCACATTTTGTTAAACATCATTGATTGTATAAAGTTTTGTTGAGTCTTTGTGCTAGCCTTGCTTGGCCATGATGAAAGTGAAAGACCCGGCAGATTCCCCAGGCTGGTGGACTTTGTTGCCTCGGTGAATGGAGTCTTCTAATTATTCAAAACAGAATATAAAACAGAAAGTCAGTACCCCACACCCAAAACATATTTTACAAGCCGCCCCTGGAACCAAAGGTGCAGTTTCATCGCACTAATTGTGCCAGGACGGAGTGGGGCAGGGCGGGGTAGGGCGGGACAGGTTTGCTCTTGGTCCCACCAAGGAAATTGTGGATAGTCCGGAGAAAAACCACGACCAAGGGCTACGATTTTCTGTCACCCCTCCTTTGAGGTACCGAGCACTGAGGAATGGGTCTGTGAGATGGAGCGACAAAGCAGCCGTCTGCTGATTGATAGTGATGATGGTCACTCTTGACTTGCCCGAGATATTCAAAATATTCAATCGACCATAAACCCTCCTGTCGTTGTTTACATACACCGCTTTGCGCCCACAGGTTGTTTTGTTAATTGGTTTATTGAAACGTTGGCGTGCGACACAACATTGTACAGTTTCAACGAGGTACAGACGCTCCTCTCAGTAACGGGAGAGCAGGAGAATCAGCGGGAGCTGGATGCTGCTGTTTACAACCCCGCCTACATTTTAACCATACTTTCTGTGGTGGGATCGCGCCACAGAGTTGGCCTGGATGCGCTTTGCCTAACCGTATCTTCCCTCCCCGCTCTGCTCCGGGATGTTCTGCACGGTAGAACTGCAACATAACGGAAATGTTGGATTCGTTTCCAGAATTATAGTTTTTTTTCTTTTCTTCTGAGAAGGATTGTTCAGAGATCTTGTCCTCTTCCAGGGCTTTAGGATTACCAAGATATACAGTTGGAGGTCACAACAATAGATTTCTACTCCCTCTGTGGTAGCTGGAAGGACTGCAGTTCCTCCTTCTCCCTTTGTCCCACAGCTCTGGCATTTTTTCTGTGAGGAGGCCAACACTCCTCCCTCTCTTGGAACACAGGGCAGAGCTTGAGGTTGAGGGACATTTGCTTGTCTAGTTTGATTGTGAACTTCTCAACCTCTCTTTGGAAATCCAGGTTCTGCTCTTTTTGTGAAGGTTGTCTTGTCAGACAACATTTGATCTAGGGCTTACTGCAAAGCTCTCAAGATGCTGATGATCTCCAGGTCCTTGGACATCATGTCAGCATGGGACTTGATCTGTTTGTCAAGATCAGGCTGCAGGGTTTAATTATGTTAAATCATTGCCAAGATTTTAGCCTGGTACTTGGAGCTAAGGTCTTGGTATGACGCACAAATGAGGTCTCTCACCCTGGAGAGTCTCGTACTCTGTCTCTCTTTCAGCAGTTTAGCAGCCAAATTTCCCTGCTTGATCATGGAGGCCACCTGCAGTGCCACATACTCCTTATGAAGAACATTCTTCATCATCTACCTGCTCTTATTGTGGACATGAGAGACTGTGGAAAGCAAAACCTTACCGTCTCAAGGTTTGTCTTTGCTCTCTTTTTGAGGTGTGGTTTCACTCAGCTCGTTGGAAAGTTTGGAGACTTTGGACTCTTCTTCCAAAGTGTTTTTCCTCTGCATCTCCATGAGGTGGCACCGAAGAAGACACGTAGAGGAAGGGACTGAGAATATCCATGCTTGTCCTCATATTCGAGAAATCCAACGCCAATCGCCTTATTAAACCTACTAGTATTAGAAGGTTCTGCAGCACAAACTGGAGCATGTAGTCTGCCATTGTTGTTGTTGTTAAGTGACGACGCAGAGTTATCAGGTCAAGAGTTGCGGCGATGACCTCATCCTTTTCCACAAATGTGTGTCTTGCCTATTCACCCCTCTAAGCCAAGGCAGTGTTAAAAAAAAAAAAAAAAACATTTTTGGGCTCCTAAAATGCTGCATTACACACTTTCAAAATCATGGGTGTGGTCAGGCTACGGAAACAGCATTCGATGGAGCTTTTTGATGCGGCATCTTATCAAAAAGATATAAACATCCTGTACATATTTATGTACCAGGCTGCTGTCTTCCAAGTATAAATAAACTATGGTAATATAAAATTTGAGCAGTTGTTCTGGTTGCATTCATATGGGGTTTATTTTTGACCCTAAAATCATCAAAAGTGAACGTGAATGTGTGAGACTGTCTGTTGCTCTGTTTGCCCTGTGATAGACTGACGACCTGTGCCTCGATCTGTTACCCAGGAAAAAAAGGGGAAAATACTGAATTCATCCTTAACACAATGATTACTTCCTCATAACTAGTACCAGTAGTGTCATGTGATTTCAAACAAAACAAAAAAGTGTAAAAATATCATTCAATACAAGTCATTTTATTTATTTATTTATCAATGTATTTATTGAATTATTCATTAACTAACTAACTAACTAACTAACTAACTAACTAACTAACTAACTAACTAACTAAAAAACACTGTCATTCAAGCAACCCAATGAAAAACCCACAGTGAAGAGTCCTGTGTTGTGCGCGCATTTAAATTCTTGCAGGAAAAAAAATCCAACACAAAACTATCTTGTGATTGAAATGTATGCAGCAATGTAAGTTTCTCCAAGAGCCACAATACCTGCAGGGTTTGGCAACTTTTCAAATTTCCTACAGTCAACACTTCCCCAGTGGACTCTTACAGATGAAAGTTATCATGCAGACAACATTTCACAAGTCATCACATTGTGCCAAATGACATTATGATGTGCAGAAAAGTTATTTCCAAACAAAAGAAACCACAAAAGACCAGGCAAACCAATTAGCTAATGTTTGTCATCATTGCATGTAATTACATGAGTCAGTTTCAGTCCATAACAAACTTATTTTTCGCTCCTTGTGAACATTTTTTCGAACCATTTCCCACTGTTTCCTTCCCATAAAATTACAATAAAATATTGCAAATTACATTGCGATTGCCAGGGAAATTTTTCCTCTGTGTGCCAGTGACTCATCTGTCAGTCACATAATGTCAGTGTATTTATTTGTCGAGTATTCCTTCAAAATGACCAAAATGACCTCCTGAAAGCTTAATTTAACAAAGATCATTTCTCAACTCTTTATACTTCAAAAATCTACTTCACTGATCTTTGTTCAAATTTTGCAAAATTTTGAACTAGTCACTTTTTTGTCTTTGATTAAATGCTTTTTGCAATATCTTCCTCCTTTGTCTTTTTTTGTGTGTTTTTTTTATAATTATACACACATAATTTAACTTTGCAATCTTTTCGCCTGCTCTCACATCTTTAAATGGCCTTGCCTTTTGGCAGGTCATCAATTTAGTAAGATTTTGTTCTTAATGATTTTCCTGGAACAAATTATATGCATCTTTATTCCACCACAAGGTTTCAGCTAAATACACAAAAAGATTGAGAGTGGAAGAGAGAGAGAGAGAGAGAGTGAGAGAGAGAGAGAGAGAGAGAGAGAGAGAGAGAGAGATAGAGAGAGAGTTATCCAGTTAAAATGAGATCAGTTACACTGTAATGCAGCCTAATTCTCTTACCTTCACCATGCTTCAAATGTAACAAAGCCCCCATGAGAAACCTCAAGCAAACAGATAGGCAGAGATACTCTAATGTTAATCAGCCCAACAAAATTAAATCAGGATTAGCCAAAGCTGCATAGCTTAGACAGTAACATTTTTACTGAAGTATTTGGAGAAATGCCCAAATATGAGCAATCACATCGACACCCACTGCTCAGAAGTGACATTAAGCCCGCAGAAGAATTTGCTAATAGGTCTGCGTGGAAGGGCTCAGACTCAGTTGAAAAGCATCTGGCAAAGACCAAGAAGTCAAGACAACTCATGTAACCATGACCACATTTAATCAGCAGCAGGCTCCTACACAAAGACAATAAGCAGTTCATTAGAATCACTGCTGAGATGGTGGTTTGAAAAGGAAAACAGTCACACACCCAGTCGACTACAAGAGGCTTCTGTTTGTTCATGCAGGCATACCAGCAGTAGATAGGCAGATTGTTAGATAGATGATACATAACACAATATATCTTAGAGCTGGGGATTTATAAGCTCGTATTGTGAATGGCTGTGTTAAGTCTTTTGATGCTGGTAGCAGGTGACCCTTCACCCCGTCTCCATTTTGGAAAGACTTGCAAAAGCTCGAGTAGCTCCGCAGGCTGAGCAGCAGCTTTTGGAATTCACAGTATTGATTTCTGTGCCTCTGCTATCCAGATGCGCCTCTCCAAACATACACAAAAGACAAAAGGAACGAGACTGAAAAGCCAGTCTTACTGTACAGCCCCGGATGCTCGGCACCATTCACACCTCCGTCGCCGTGGAAACCCAGGATTGGCTGAGCCTGGAGGTGAGAACAAGCCTCACCAACATTGGAGAGCATACGTTTGCACTGTGGTGGAGAGCCAGGTAGACAAAAACAGACCTTTTCTGTTCTGTCATGACAAAAAAAAAAAAAACCCTCCCCAGCTGACAGCTCTCTCACATGGGAGCAGTGTGAAAGTCCAACTAAAACAAGCATGAATAGTCTGGATCAGAAGATTATTTGCCTCTCTGTGTGTTTGCTTTTAATGAGAGATGCCATTCACACCTTTCAATTGCTATTCATTCCTGCTATCGCTCACATCTCCCCTGCACAATGCGCCGCCTTTGTGTGCTGAATTAGACCTATTGTATGCGCAAACTTTCAGCCGCCCATATCGTGATCTCTCATCACTTTGCCTTTATGCACACCGAGAAATTCATTTCAGCTCTTTTATTAAAGCGCAAGCACACATTGCCATTACCTGCCCTTTATATAAAGCCGAGCAGAATAAATGACTATTTAGGAGCACCATAAATGTGTTAACACAGTGCTGACACGTGGACAAACACAAGCTCTTCATTAGAAAAAGGTTCAGCTTTGGAGCCACCAAATATTACTGATGTTTTAATCAATCAGACAAATACCTTGATACTAATTCCTGGATGATGACAACACTAATCTGATATTATTATTATTGTTATTTTTTTTGTTCCCACGTGAACTAAATTTAAATATTCAAAGCCAAGCCCAAACTGTTAATGTGCATTTGTATTTTGGAGCTGAAGCTACTGGAACTTTGTGCGATGCCCGTGCAGGGAAGGCACCCGGGTTTGCTGTAGCGCCAGATGGTGGTTCATTAGATCTTTGCGTGTTGTGTGTTTGGTGTGAAGCGTAGGAGGAGCAGGGCGGATGTTTGTTCCCATCAACAGCCAGACTTAAAGTCTGGCTTCATCCCTTTATAATGCCCCCATTCCTTGGAGTGCCAGAGCGTCTGGAAAGCAAAGTGATACTAGAGGGAAGTGTGATGGGAGGAGACACTGCCTTTTGTCTTGTGCTTTCTTCAAGTCATTTTACGAGGAATTTATGTGCCTGTTTTAGCACCTCATGTGTTTGAGTCTCCATCAGAAGTGTGGGAGAAACGCAAAATAACGCATCCACCACACATGCGAGCATTGTAAATTCCTAGTACAAGTAGGTTTGTAGTTTCTATTATTATATTGCACTGGTGATTGTCATGGTGAATGAAATTATACACACAAGTCAAAAGCATAAACTTGTATTGACTGCTCATTCCTGCTTCAACCCTTTCTATGAATTTAGTGTACTAATTCTCATTTCCAAAGCACCTGGAAACAGATTCATGAGAGGATTACTCTACGTGTGTTGAACAGAGGAGGGGGAAAAAAAACAACAACGGAGAATGTATTTGATGGCAACTGTGGAGCAGTCTCCCTGACAGTGGAGAACTAATAACATTTTCTAATCAAGAATAGAGTGGATCTTGGTTTTACATACAAACTGAAACACATGCTTGACCTCAGAGGTGAGGAGAGATGACCACGATCCTCTGACAGTTGTAGAATCACGGCAAACATACAGTATCTTAACTCATTCAAATAGTTTTCCAAAATGAGTGTGCAAATTATAGACAGCCAGCTTTTGAAAAAAATTAAGTTCTTGGAATAAATTGAGGTGAGAAAATGTTCCTTGAGGTTCACCACAGCTGTTGATGTGCGAGAGAGGCAGGGATAGGAAATGGCATTGGACATAATTAAATGGAAAATCTTTCTCATTGAATCTCTGAAAGGACCCATGAGATGAAATGCTGTTTACTTATTGCCCGTGCTTAAAATTCAGGAGAGAAGACTGACAGAAAGATGGCTGATTACAAATATTAAGATGAGTTTTTCTGTAAGCACACAAACTGGCTGCAGATAAAATACTTCACAAGATAAGCAAAACAAAATGTATGAAACAAAGATGATCTGAAAGTTTAAAGAACATTTTTCAGAAAAGACATTACAGTTTAGAGTGGATTTGGATACAGATCAACTCCAAGATGAAGTTGTCTTTATGGTTTTTAGAAATACTTGACTCTCGGTGTCTGACGTTGTGGGTGGTGCAACAGAAACCCGACCTCACTCCTTGCAGATGCTGCTGTGGTTTGAGTTCCTCCAGCTGCCCTCAGACACGCTGGCCGCCACAAGACATGCACTTAACGTGGCTCTTTCTCCCCTCCTCGGTCCATTTACACCATCACATGGTGCACACATAGTGGATGATGATTAGAGACTGCATGAGAAAGGGCACAATTACAGCAACCACAAGCTGGAGAAAAGCAGGTGCTACCGGGGGGAAAAATACACTTCTTTTCTGCCTGAAAGTGCATGATACTCTGCTGCTTGATATTCAGCCATGATGCTTTTTTTTTCCCCCACAGAGAAATGAGGTGGAAGGGAGGCAGATGGGTACCTGGTATTGTTAATAATAAGCTGAGCATTAGGAGAATGAGAGTAACAGAAATCCTGTCTCAGTTCCTGAGCTCCAAAGTCCTCTCTGTCCCATTCTTCTCTAATCCTCACATTCTCTCAAAAGCTCCAAGAACATCAAAGGATTGGCTTTATGATTTAGGTTTTGTACTAAAACAAATAATCTTTTATATTACACCAGCTATCAAGACGACAGAATTTTGATGCTGAAATTCTTCGGAAGTCTATCGACTATAGATTGACAGAAAACTTCGGGTGTTCTCTAATCTGCTTAAAGTGACAGTGCAAGCATGGTTTTGTTTAGCCAATCACATATTTTAGTTTGAGTATATGCAGACATCTGGGATGTCTCTAGCTGGAGTGGTTTACAGTGTTCACGTGACAATAACAACTCTTTCTTACTGCTGTCAACGTACTGGGAATTAATGAATTATTGAATTATTTTGTTTTTATTAGAAATTTACATTTTCACCAGCAAGTTTTCCAATGTATGCACTCCCGCTCGGAGGATGCCGTTTTTGGCAGTCATACAGAGCTCTGTTCCTGAAAGAAGCTGATTTTTTAAAGTCATGTCATATTAATGGATTAACAGAGTTTGTTCTAGCAATATATTAACATATAACTTCACACAAGAGCAAGAAAACATGCACCCCATTTGTAAAAGCAATGGTCTGAGGCTGAGCACCACTCACTGTGATGGCGGACTGGTGTTTGCATCCCTTCAAAAGTCCCCAATCTTTGCACACCGTTCCTCTGTTCAGTGGTTACCGGGATATTTTAGTCTCAACATGTGGAATTTATTGCAAGCTGTTTTTGGAGTGTATGTCACTTTTTTCCACAAAGAATGATCTGTATGAGAGGAAATAAAATGGGTTATGAATGAGGTTAACTTAGCACTGTGTGACAATGAGGACGTGAAGGTGGGTGGTATGGTAAAGGGAAGAACTATAAGAGGAAAAGACTTGATAGAGAAGCGAGAATCTGTGGAACCTCGGGGACCTGACACACTGAAAGCTGACTCGCTCATCTTTGACGCATAGATCACCAGGGCTTTGTACTTTTGTTATTACACGCATAAATTCCGCAGGCAGCCCGGTGAGCACTTTGTCAAAGTATTATGTTGCACCGGGGAACAAAGATAAATAAGTTGTAAGTGAGTAAGTAAGTAAATAACACTCAACAGCCCATCTGAGGATTGGATCTTAGTGTTTGTTTTGTGGAGATTAAAGGTCATTCATCTTCAGATTGCTGCTTTATGCAAATGCATTCTGCCCTATTATGTTGTATATTATTGACTCCATAAGCAATCAATACAACATAATGGCCAGAGTTCAGAGGGCAACGTTAATGTTCTCCACTCGTGTGTATAAAGCCAGAGAATTCCTCACTCATCATCTTGTTGTGCTGATGAGGTATATATTACATTTTCACATCATTATGTTGCTCATAAGTGAAGGTGAATGTGTAGATACGATTAAAGCTCAATATTAACATGGTCCTGTAATGGACTGGTGACCTGTCCTCAGGGTGTCCTTGCTCAACCGGGATGTGGTTAAAAATTATCTGATTGAACATCTTTTGTTGCCTCAAGGAGCCTGGATAGATATTATTCTAAAAGTAAACTTAACCAAGTAACCCAAGTCAAATGGATCACTCAGTACAATACAGCGTGGTAGTGAAGCTTTGTTTCCACATCACAAACTAAGCTGTCAGTGCGAGAGGAAGAAGTCAGCTTTAATTTGTACTCATTGAACCAGTTGATGGACTGTTAGATTGCAATATTCAGTGTTTGCTTCATAGCCTTTATAGTCAACATAAAGTCCTGCTAATAAATAGACTAATTAAAAAAAAAGGAATATCTTTTTTCATGGTTTATTAGATGAGCATTTATTACTTGTGTTGAAAGGCTGAATAAAATCTATAAATGCCACCATCTGGCATGCAGCGCTGAAGACTAGTACATCAAGTTCACAATTAAAAGAGATAATTGGAAGAATGTAACAACTAATTCAGACAATTTATTTTATGTAATGTAAGGTCAGGGTAAGTCATCCTTAGTATATTTTTATGGCTGTGACTCTTCACAAACCTTCAACTTCATTGGTCCAAAGCTTTTGAGTGAATGGGTAAGCTTAGTTAATGTTTGTTCTGATGAATATTAAAGCCATCAGCAGTCACTGTGTAAGTACAGTTTATACATGGAAGTGTGAATCTTGTCGTCAAAACAAAAATCGCAGTGTAGCATTTTAATCAGCACATATTGTCAATAGAGAAGTTACTGTATGTAACAAAATTATCAGAATCTGTTTCCTAAATTTTTGTTCACATATCTTGTGGTAGACATTAAAAATGAAAACGTGCCAACCATCTCTTTGCATCAGGTTTGGTCCTGATCAGATGAGTGACATAGTGATATAATGGTTAGCACTGTCACTTCACACCAAGAATATTCCTGGTTGGAGCTTGTAGGCCAACAGTTGTCTTATAGAATTTGGAATTTGCCTGTAAAGGTTGTCTCCTGGTACTTCTGCTTCATCCCATATTTAAAAGGAATGTGGGTGACTACATGGAATGAATGTGTGCATGTGTATTTATGACAATGTACTTGCCAGATACACATTCCGACAGAGGTATGAGTGCAGTCAGTCTGCTATCCTAACGTTGACAGGGAACATACACAATATAGATGAGTGAATGGTTCAGACTAGGAAATTACTTTGAACATTGCCTCAATACCATTTTACAATGGATTAACTTTCATGGTTCATCCATTCATGCATCATGTATACAGTACTTTGTTCTGTTCCGGGTTGTGGGGTGCTGGAATCATTTCATCCTATTTAACATTTTAAAGTCTCCAGATTGGACCATAGACTGGTCACACCAGTCAATTAAAAGGCTAATACATAAAGATAGAAAGCTAAACACTCCCATTCATACTTACTGGTAATTTAGGGCCACCAATTAAGTATAGGAAACTCATGAGTGAAAAAAGGGGACACTTTGCAGACAAACTTTCATTATCCTGAGAGGATAAATCAAGATCAAATCCTTCATTTCCTTCCCAAGTATTTCTAGATCTTGTATATTTAAATGAAAGCATTACATCTCCATTAGTTTTGTTTGTTCTCACATAATTGCTTAATGTATAGACGGAGATAGAAAAGAGCTTCAAGTACCAAAAAGAAATGGCCGTCCAGTATGACATTTATTATGCTCTTCACATCTGTTTCACTGTTAAAACTATAGACATCTGCTTTTTCGGAGAGCGATAACAACACTGCGAGGAGAGATGGAAAAAACAGGGTTGCATGAAGCAGCCAGGAAGGCTGAAGTACAAGAAGTGAATGGATTCACGTGCTTGACCCAGTTTAGATAAAATACATTCATAAGGCCTGGTTTTGTAGGGTATGGATTGATTTCAAATGATGAAAGTTTTTACCCAAAGAGGGGAGAAGCAGATTTTCAGCTTGCACACAAGTCTGCTCTTAAAAATGAACACACTGCATTTTACAGTGTGACGTAAGTCTGTCAGGTTGACGGTTAATGTGCTCTGGCATCATTCATCCCTGCACCTACCGTGCCAGGAAGAAGAGCTCATACACATTTTGACCTTCAGCATCTCTGTATCTCTTTCTCTCCAACATTGATCTCTTCTCCAGTTAAGCTTTTATTGCTGATGATGGGTCAATGGGGGTTGTTTGTTATTCGGTACAATACGCCCCCACTCCCCACCTACCAATCACCCTCCAGACGTCAATATTCCCATGACCCTTCAGATCAACCCCTCTACTCCCCCACCTAGACCCAGACAGACTAATGCAACTTTACATAATCAATGTTTAAAAAAAAAAAAAAAAAGTCGGTGTAGAGATGTGTGCTCTGATCTCCTCCATACCACCACCATCCACTTGCCCCACGCCATGAACGCCTCCTCCAGGCCGGGGATGTTTGCACTTGGAAGCAGCCGATTGAGAATCAATAGCAGATTTGGCGTTGCTCAAAGGCTTGAAAAGGACAGCAGACAAGGACATCTTGGTAAATAAAGATAATTCGGCAGCCCCATCTTATCTGTTTGTTCCTGTCTCTTTATCTAATTTGGCAATGAAACGACTCACGCAGAGAGCACAACACATGAGGTTTGTCCAGGTTTTCTTCTGGATATGTGATGTGAGATTTTGAGCTATTCTTGCCAGCAATGACCTTTCAACAGAATGATTTTCCTCTTCTCTCTCTTTCTTTGACTCTCTCTCTCTCGCTCTCTCTCTCTTTTTACCCTTTTGATTTCTACTGAGGATAGGCAGGCAGGACGTCAGGCAGGCAAGCAGCTTATAAGATGTCGCCCTTCACTAGGTTCAGCTAAGAGGGTGGTCACCTGTGACTTGACTGACAGATAGCGACGGCCCAGGGGACCCGGGAGGCAGATGGGAAGAGAGATGACTGTCTGTGCTGGTTTGGAGGATCTTCTGTTTTTTTTCCACTCTTCTCTTCTCTTCTCTTTCCTTTTCTTTTGTGTTGTATTTGAGATGTGGCTCCCCAGTGAGTGAGAGGGGGGATTTCAAAGCGCCTGCAGAGGAGAGATGTGGTATCCAGATAAGCAGTCCAGGTGAGAGAGAGCGAGAGAGAGCGAGAGAGAGAGAGAGAGAGAGAGAGAGAGAGAGAGAGAGAGAGAGAGAGAGAGAGAGAGAGAGAGAGAGATACA